>VWZP01000494.1:332850-392661 GCA_013396995.1 Dicaeum eximium
GCCCATTCCCATGACAGAGCCGGCCACGCGTCGCGCTTTATTCCAGAATAGTGTTTAATGTACGTACAGGAGAGTTACGGAGTCACAGCGAACGCGCCCCACGCGGGGCCATATTGTACATCTTTACTAGCGTTTAATTAAAGTATTTGGTTCTCAGAGATACACAGACGGAGGGAGGCGCCCTGCTCCCGCTGCCCTCCGGCCCCCGCCGAGGGACGCGGCGGGCCCGGGGGAGCCCCGGCCTTAAGGCAGCCGACGGCGGCTCTACGCAACCCTACAGTTGTAAAAATAGAGAAAAGAGCGTTTACCAAAGACCGCACATGCGTCCGGAGACAGGCAGCTGTCGTACAAAGGCAGTAATAAAAAGTTCAGTGCAAAGTTGGAGGTTAGTAGAGGAAGAGGTCGCAGCGCAGGCTGCTGCTCTCGGATACCAACACAAGGTCTGGAGGGACAATTACACTTCTGGCTGCAGGTCAAACGGTGCATTAAAGGTTTTTTTTTTTCTTTTCATTAAACAAGATATAAAAAGCTGTTAAAACTACATTTTCAAGCTACTTAGCATACTGGTAAATTCCATCCCAATCAAATATTTCCCTCTTTCATATCCATCTTGGTTTTTCTATGTAGCATGGTAAAATTCTTATTGCAACCATCAGTTTTTTCGTAATTGAGAATAGTGCAAAGAGGTGCAAGCTCGGTGGTGCNCATCCCTCCCGCAGCATCCCTGCCGCCCCGGCCCGGTTCGCGGTGCCCCCCGGCCCCCCCGAGCAGCCCCGGGCCGCCCCCGGGCGCGGCCCCGGCCCGGCCTCGCGGCTCACCCCGGAGCGTGCATGCGACCCATGATGGCGGCAGCGCAGAGCGGGCAGAAGGAGCGGCCCCACCCGCGCGCTTNCTAGCGTTTAATTAAAGTATTTGGTTCTCAGAGATACACAGACGGAGGGAGGCGCCCTGCTCCCGCTGCCCTCCGGCCCCCGCCGAGGGACGCGGCGGGCCCGGGGGAGCCCCGGCCTTAAGGCAGCCGACGGCGGCTCTACGCAACCCTACAGTTGTAAAAATAGAGAAAAGAGCGTTTACCAAAGACCGCACATGCGTCCGGAGACAGGCAGCTGTCGTACAAAGGCAGTAATAAAAAGTTCAGTGCAAAGTTGGAGGTTAGTAGAGGAAGAGGTCGCAGCGCAGGCTGCTGCTCTCGGATACCAACACAAGGTCTGGAGGGACAATTACACTTCTGGCTGCAGGTCAAACGGTGCATTAAAGGTTTTTTTTTTTCTTTTCATTAAACAAGATATAAAAAGCTGTTAAAACTACATTTTCAAGCTACTTAGCATACTGGTAAATTCCATCCCAATCAAATATTTCCCTCTTTCATATCCATCTTGGTTTTTCTATGTAGCATGGTAAAATTCTTATTGCAACCATCAGTTTTTTCGTAATTGAGAATAGTGCAAAGAGGTGCAAGCTCGGTGGTGCTGGTCCTCTACATGTGAGGACAGGCCAAGGCCAGATCCCACAGACAACATAAAATCCATTACCATAAAAAGCTCCAGCCAGTGACAATTTTGAAAAGGAAGGGAAAGGCACAAAATGAGTTAAGCTATGAAGATTAAATCAGAAGTCAGGACATGTGCTAACAATAATACAGTACTATACTTTTTTTTTTCAGTCCAGACAACTGTTAAAACTGCAAATAATTCTTAAATGATTTTAGTTTAATTGTATTTTGTGCTGTAAGACACTGTGCTTTAATAGCAAACTGCAAAAAAGGCAGTCCATATTGCTTTCATTTTATTTCACAATGGAACGTTTCACAAAAACAGTAGTCTACTTTCCTGTGTTTAAGTGACTTGTGATTCTACTGATGGAATGGAATAAGTCTCAAAAGCATCAAGTGAGCAGGAAATATACCTAGTTAGTTATATGTTTTATTATTTACAGGCTATATACTAAATGAAAAATATGCAGAGGATGCCTACTACAACTGGGATTTGTTAGCGCCCATTAGTATTGGCCCAGTTTCTAACATTCAAGATATCATTAGCTTTTTAATTGCAGTAATTCCTATGAAATTGGACCGTGAATCATTTAGGCACCAGGAGATTCAAGTTTACTTCTCTCTTCTGTATTGAAGGGAGATTGGTCAGTAGCAGGGGAAGGAAAACTGGATTATGAAATAGGTTTTTAGTGTTGGGTAGATAGAAGGCTTTCCGTATTGTGTCCTTGTTCATAGTTGCATATTTCACTTTAAAAGTTTGCTTCAAGATTTTGTACTAAAGAAGTGTGCAACTTTAGAGCTTTGTTTACAACAGAGCATGAACATCCTAAATCCCAAATAAGGTGAACAAAAAGGTGACACCTGTAGTGCAGAAAGGCCTAATTAAGTAACCAGTGGCATTAATGGGAGATAGTGACATTTGCACTCCACTGTCACAATTTTATGTTCCTTGGAATTAAGTATTTCAGTGGGAGTAGTTCTTATTGGGAGTGAGAAACCGTATTGCTGTAAACTGCTAAAGGAAAAAAAAAAACCAGCCAAGTTTCCTCTCTCAAAGCTGTTAATTGAACTAATTTCTGGCCTGCAATTCAGCCAGCAGTGGTGCTTTTCAACTGGAGGCCACTCTTTCCCTGGAAGCACAGATGCAAATGCCACTTTGGATTAGTGTTTGAATCTGTTCCACACTTAATCACTGCAGTATTGAAAAGTTCTAGAAATTACAACAAAAACCCCCACTGAGAAGCTGGGTACATTTCCTACAGTACCACATTCAGCCAGTCTTCATTCAATTTTTGGAGACCATGGGTAGAAGATATAGTAGAAAAAAAACTTATTTAAGTTGAACAAATTGTGAAGATCGGTATACGTGATGCTATTTGTAAATAACACATCCTGGGAACAGGCTTCCAGTAGGATCTGCAAGGTATCAAATATGAGAATGTTCCCCCTTTATAAGGAGCTGAAAGTTAATATGTATACATATTTAAATACCAGAAATGAGGTAAAAGAGAAGCATTTGAATTATAAGGCACCATTATTTACAAATTCCACTATTGGCACTCACTCCAATAAGTCTCAGAGAAGCATGAATCTGGAATTAAATGTTTTTAAGGTATTTTTCCAGCCCTTCAACCTTCATTTCTACAGGTGTGTGTGCAGACACCAAAATTTTACCTGTTGCTGTTTCTGTGATGTCTCATTAGTAGTGGGAATGTAATCCTGAAATATGCAATTTCTTTGATGTTCTCCAGCATCGTGTCATGCATGACACAACAGTGGCAACAAATTAAAAGCAAAAATGCACTGCATCCACAGGCCTAATGATTGAGTTATGGTTCAACCAACCAGCATGGTCAAACTGCTCATCTCACTGATGGTTTAAAAACCCCTTCCTTTACCCACAATTCTTCAATGTTTACCAGTGATGCTTTGATAACATCACATGGGTATAAAAACCAGGTTTTTCTGCAATCCTCCAAATTAGGCTACCTGAACATTGGTCCAACATATCTGTTGAAATGGAGAGTCTCTTGTTTTAAGATGTACAGGTTATCTTCAAGTAGGAAGATGCACAAAGCACAAGTGAATACAACTGCCCTGGTCTTCCTGAGTTCACAGATAGGGTACAGCAGTCAGTCGATACCAGTTAACAGTCTCCTTGCTCAGGTTGAAGTCCTTTAGTGGGAGTGTAATTCCACCCAGGAAGAAGTTCTCACGTAACGATTCTGCACTGAGCACACTTAACTGAAGCTCCCTCTGTTTCAGAGTCTCCATGCTGTATCCACTGTACACGAGCTAGGAGGTGAGAAGTCAAGAATTTTCTGGTTAGCCAAAAGAAATTACCCAGACTGCCCTTTGTTCTGACTGCCCAGCCACTGACAGATGTCTGAACTACACACTGTGACCATTCAGTACATCCTTTTCTCAGACAATGGGCTGAAGGACATCCCTTGACTCATGTTTTTACAACCCCTGTTTTGTCCTCCCAATGTTAAGTGTTTAAAATGACTGAAGTACTATTTACACACCAAGACTTCTGAATTCATTTTTCTCCACATCATGAGTCAGTGAATCCAGGGCAGGGGGATTTTTACTTTAAGATTCCTCACCTTCTCCAAATCACTCCTCAGAGTCAGTCTAAGACATTTCTGCTTCCTTATAATAGCATACTGACCCACTCAGTTGCTTTATATTTAAACAGGGCATAAAGTCTTGAAAACAGTTCCTTTTCCATTTATACATATCCACATATTTTTTTAAACCATATTTTAATTACTGCTTAGAATAAGAGATTATAGTAAGCCATAGGAAGTTATCACATAAATTTTAACTTGCCATTTCATTGAAAGTTGGGTTTCTTGTCTTCCGGGAGATTTTGGTTTTGCGTTTGGATGTTTTGTGCGCGTCTGGAAGTAAATAGGTTTTCACATAGGGATTTGGATCTGCACCATCTTCTGTAACCTACAGCCAAAGAAACAAGACAAGTTAGAAAACTAATTAGAGCATTACTATTTGCATATTTATTTTCAAGTGTGTAGACTTTGCAATCAAGTTAATCAAAAGCAGCAGTTAATTAAGCAGGCAGCTGGAAAATTTAGAAGGAAAGAGAGAGTTTCACCATTCCTGCATCAATTTAAGTCAAGACTGTAATTGTGAAAATGGAAAGTTTTTGGCAGTGAGTGCAGTATCTCCACTTACCAGGTCTTTGATGTGCATCACCATGACAAATAGAGTGCTATTTCTATAGGATATGGATAGCTTCACTTCTCCTCCCACTTTGCCTGAGGTAGGACTTGATGGACTTGTATCTAAAATAATAGACCATTATTTCTTCTGTAATATTGGTACATTTTCATCACTAGTACACAGACTTGTCACATACAGGAAGAAATACAAGGCTTAGACCAAGTTCAGTTCCTGATTTTATTTCTAGTTCTGTAACAGGGGCAAGGCTATAGGTTTCAAAAGCTTTTGCATTCTTTTGCAAGAACAAGCTTGGAGGTTTGGAGTGGAAACCTGAATAATTCCGTCAAGCCATAAACAAGCCCAAGTGATCACACACATTATTGCAATTTTTGCTATATCTGTCCTTGTGACTGTATGTAGGCACACTTGGAAAGACAGTGATGCAGTTTTCAATGAGAGAAAACTACACTTAAGTAAAAAACATTTCAAAGATTCACACTGTAAATGTGTCGTGCTATATCATCCAATCTATAAACATCCCTTACCTGCAGGTCTGGCTATTCCATCTATTCCTTCCGCTTTGTCATCACGAAGTAATGGATGGAAAAAAGTATAAACAAGATCACACTAAATTTGGAAGAAATGTTACACGTTAGTTTAAGTGTTAAAAAGTGCCAAAACTTGAAAACTTGCATTTTATTTAAATTAGGTGTACTCACTTCTGCCACCTCTGGAGAACTGTTCATCAGGCTCTGTATGTAGCTGTTGAGCTCCACTTTTCTTTTGGCTGCTACATCTTTGATATGTGTTCTTCCCAGAACCATCTTATTAGGAAAGCTACATGAGAAGAACAACACAGAGTTTTCAGTCAATTTATCAGAAGTAAGTACAGTAGGATTCCATTGTCATTTCCATCCTGAAGTGCTGACATAGCTTTTTTTTTTTAACCAATCCAGAGTGGAAACACAGCATGCTGATAGGTTATGACACTCCAGAAAGGCAAGGAAGTATTTACAGGTAATTATTATATGTGGTATGACACACAGACCACAACACTGAGGTGCCCCTCTGGATCTCCTCTTTAAAACTAAGAGACAACTCTCAGTTTTCTCCCTTAACTGCCAACTTTGAGGTCTAGTTTGCCCCTCAGCAGTTTTGTCTCCATTTCAAGCTATTTCTTCCTCCATCCAGCTGGGAGCAGTTTTGTTGCTTTTGTAATAGTCATGAGTGAGTTAGAAACATACCCTGGTAACTTCCAAAGAGGAAAGAGAATGCCAAGTTTGTTGTGGAGCTCCTGGAACTCATCAAATGTTCGGAAGACAAATGCTGGCTCAACTTGGCCTTCTCTCAAAACTCTTACTACATAGATCTGCCCAAAACACAAAAATAAAACTAGTTGATATAAGAACATTATAAAATGACTTAATATAATTTTCTTCACAATAAACTCTTTCTCCTGTAGTAATCTTTCTCCTGAATACAGATCCCATTATTATATCCCTTATTCCAACATTTGCATTTCACGGTAGAGTTAGAATTATAAATAGCCCTTAATGCAAAGGAACATCACATGGTCTTCCCATAAGGCAGATCCACAGCTGACAGATAAAGGATGATGATGAAGGCAGGTAAGGCTGAGCTGTGCACACTCTCCCTTTGAAGCCTCATTGGAAGTTCATGCCAGGTATATAAGACATTAACACTGGTGCAGGATTACATCGAGACATATCTGTGGGGCCAGAACTACCACAGAACCTTTCAGGTGTATTATTTTCAATTTAATTCCCTCCTGGTTCTAAAGGATTCCACTTTTAAAGTGATAATTTGGTGGGAGGATGCAAGTGCACTACATTATACAAAAAGCATTTCTCAAAGTATGGTGGGTACAGATCAGGAAACTCAAATACATTTATTATGCAGTGATTCAGTACAAAGCTCTTCACTTTCAGCATTAGTCAGATTTGTTCTACTTTCCCTTGCTAGTGTCTTCCCAGATTAAGACATTTACAGGAAATATAGCTTGCAAAGAGATGTACATTTGCATCTATCAATATAGCCCACTTTATAAAAAAGTTCAGGACAATGTAACTTGAGCTGATTACTCCAGCCCAGCAAAAAGCAGTAAAGAAATAAAACAACTAAAAAAAATTGAAGAAGGTTGCACATCTGCATAGGAATACAAACATTAAGTCTCCAAGTGTAACCCATGTCTATTAAAATCCTGAGGGAGAATTGGAATTCTTCGGGCCTTCAGTAAGACTAAGAGTGCATTAGTACAGGAAATTATGCTTTTACTTAGGAAGAACAAATCAAACTTTAATGGAAAACTTTAATGGAAAACTTTAATGGACCAAAACCAGTGTCTGATTTGACTCCTACTCAGGAAGGAGCCATTTTACAGAAGGCAGCTACATAAAAGCCCAGCAACATGACTCAATTCCTGCATTTTAAAATAATCTCCACCAACACTACTTCTGCCCTTTCTACTTCTTTCTAGATGCTTTTCAAGAGGTATTTTCATGTTGAAGGATATTATGGGATGCTGGAAATGCCAGTCTAGCAGTGCTGTTGCTGGCTTACCCTGGCCAGCAGCTCAGCACCCACACAGCTGCTTGCTCACTCCCACCCCCTCACCAGTGGGACAGTGGAGAACAAGAGCAGGAGTGAGAAGATCCGTGGGCTGAGATAAAGGCAATCTTGGGGAGGGAAGGTGATGCAAGACCATTGCCACAGCCCACAAGCAAATCCATGCTCAGCCAGTTCCCAAACAGCCACCTTGGAAAACAACCCTCTCCCATCTCCTGCTTTCTTCCTCTACACCTGCTTTTTATTACTGACAGTGACATCACACACTGTGGAATATCCCTCTGGCTGGTTTTGGTCAGCTGTCCCTGCTGTGCCTTATTGGAATAAAACACCCCATGATCGTGCCTGAGTGGAAACAGCTCCCACATACTTACATAATGTTTATCTGGGTTGTATCTCTTCTGATACGTAAACACAGACACTTGTTTGATTCGGCCATCTTGTTTGAGAGAATAGGTTTTAGCAGAAAATGACAGGATGGGCTCATCGTTAGAAGGCAGACCTGAGAAACGCAGCTGAGCCAAGTTGTGAATGAAGAAATTGAACTTTGTGGCAACACTTCCCAGACTGGATTCGATCAGCCTAGAAAAAGAAAACGTCAAAACACACAAAAGTGCTTCTGTCAATGCATCAGACTCAAGTCTAAGAAAAATAAACCCTATTTCTTACAGACAAAGAAAAGAGTGATCAATGGGCTACATAAGTAGTATCATATCAACATTTAATAGAAAACTCGGTATCCAAACTTTGGAATAGGTTTTTGTTGAAGACATGAAGGCTTTCCACACATGCATCCAACTCTGGAGCCCTGGCAAGACATGGACCTGTTGGAGCAGGTCCAGAGGAAGGCCATAGAAATTATCAGAAGGATGAACACCTCTCCTGTGCGAACAGTCTGAGAGAATGGGAATTGCTCAGACTGGAGAAGGCTCTGGGGAGATCTTATTGTAGCCTTTCATGCGGAGGCCATTCCTAATTAAAGGGAACTTACACAAAAGATGGGGACAAACTTCTTAGCGGGACCTGTTGCTAGAGGACAAGGGATAAAGTATACAAGGATAGATTCAGATTAGATATACAAAAGAAAATTTTTTTACAGTAAGAGTGGTGTAACACCAGAACAGGTTGCCCAGAGAGGTTACAGATGTCAGGACACGTCTCCAAGGAAGTTCATCAAGGTGAGGATGTCTCTGCTCTTTG
Organism: Dicaeum eximium; assembly: GCA_013396995.1. Lineage (NCBI taxonomy): Eukaryota > Metazoa > Chordata > Aves > Passeriformes > Dicaeidae > Dicaeum > Dicaeum eximium. The sequence goes on from VWZP01000494.1 coordinate 341,315, forward strand.
CAGGGGGATTGGTCTTAGATGGCCTTTAGAGGTCTCTTCCTACCTAAACTTTTACATGATTCTAAGTTGCAGGCACAGCAGAGCTATTTCCCCTGTGTATCTGAAGTTAACAGCACAGTAACACTTACTCTAACACAGCAACATCTTGGTTACACTGTATACACTCCTCCTACACCGGGGCATCATCCATCCCTCCCCAGCATGCAAAAGCACTTCTCCAAGAGAGAACTTCTTACCAATGCTTTCCATCCTCTATGCTATTAAACCATTTAGGATGGATTCAAAATGTAACTGTCAAACAGCCAGACAGAATTATTTACCCTCAGCACTTAAAACCAATTCTTCACACAAGGTCACCCCTAAAATCTGCAAGGTATTTTAGCACAAGCATTACTCTTATATAGAATTGATCTTATGTAGTTAACTGATATTTTATGATTGTACAGTGTAACTGTTCAACTTGTACAGACACATTTGTGACCATCCCTAGCACATTTTTTCCTATCAGAAATCTCCCACTAATAAGATGATACTGGGAGATATTTTAGTTTTCCGTTATCCAGTACCTTGTAAAGAAAATGGTGGCTTCTGCATCTGTTGTTTGGGGCTGGAGAGCATCCTGGACATACTTCAAGTCCTGAACCCCACTTAGTTCTGGTAACCCAGAAGAAAGCATCTACAAGAAATTGAAATTTAATTTTAATGCAATAAACCCAATATGATTTTATACTGAAATGATTAAGATTTAGACCCTCAATTTCATTTGTAGCTGCACTAATTTGCTAGATACTAACAGCAATAGACAACAATTACTTATAATCAGCAGTTATTCACTATTTTTGGTGAATTAAAAGCAGTTAAAAACTCTTTGCATTGCCATTTGTGGTAGTAATATTAGTTTTAAATTTTCAAGAAAGAGGTAGGCAGTAAAAAAGCTTAAAAGATTCCAAATAAAGCTTTCCCATAATGTAGATTAGATGTTTCTGGCTTTTAAAAAAAGCCTGCATTATGAATTTCTGCAGCATAAAAAGCATAGTTTTTAATACAACCCAGAATGACAGATCTATCAAGTTTCAATTGAATGTGAAAAATGATTACCAATGAAAGTAGGTTAAGGAAGAGGCTGGCATGTTTCCTTATCAAGTTGTAAGCCTGGCAACAGAGATCCACAAACAGCTGAAAGCGAATTGTGGGTTTTTCCCCACCATTAATGACATAAGCCATATCTGATGTCAGCACAAAAGGAGCTCGATCCCTGTTCAAAAAGCACAGAATCTGTGTGTTCATCATAAGGTCTCTTCATTGCCATGTGCTTCCTGCTGCCCTCCATCCCCACCCTGAGGTAATGATATTAAATATTCCATTAATGCCATTTCACGGGTTTGGGTTGGGCTCCCCTCCCAAGTGCTGCCTCAGGTTCCACAGCACATTCACACGGTGCTGGACCTACAGCCCATCTCCCAGAGCAACACTTGGAAAGAAAATCCCTGCATTCTCTATATTGCTTAGGTACAGAAATACCTTTTAAAGCTACCAAACATTTGTGCATGTCCCAAAAACTTTCCGAAGTCGATGTGAAACATGTGCCCGGTGTTCCGCAGCATTATGTTGTCATTGTGGCGGTCACAGATTCCCAGGACGTAAGTGGCTACACAGCACCCTGCACAAGAGTAGATGAAGTTTTCTGAAGCCTGGGAAGGACAGAAAAGAAGTGAATTGAGATAAAGTATTAGTGGAAAAACATAATTCATGTATTCAACAGTCAATCTCGATGAGTGCAAAATCCAACCCAGGCAAAGATCTTAAATTTGCTTTTTTTTCCCCAAATACTGCTCTTCAGTTAGCTTTGCCAAAATCTCTTGATGCCACTTTCCAGCAAAATTGGTTATTTTGTTTTTTACATACATGAAAGAGAAAAGATGAGTTGAAGACAAATCACAAAACTATGTTAGCAAAGAAAAGGGTACAAGACTTGTATTTCCAATGTATTTTAACGGCATTATAGCCCAAAAAACATTTTTGAATCTCCTATGTACAAGAAGAGGCCACTGCTCCTAAACTAGAATTAAGAGCAGTTATTCCCTATTCCCTATCACTATTCCCCCACCTTAAATTTAAAGTACATTTTTTCTATATTCAAAAAAACCTCTTGATGAGAATCCTGAGAATCCATCTGTTTCCTTTTTATAGGGGGGAATTTTAATTTGCTCTTTTTCAAGTATAGAAAAAAAAATAAAGTTCCTTAAATATACAAACCAAAAATTTCAATAGGAGACCTGGAATATGGATTTCATTCTTTCATCAGATTCTACTTAGGCCTTTTAAAAGACCTTAAAAAAACCAAACAAACAAAAAAAACCAACAACAACAAAAAAAACAGTGCTGAAAAGTTACCTTTTCATACTCCTCCTCTGTAGGATTATACTTCCGCAACCATTCAGCCAGAGGCTTGTCCTTAAAAGAACCTGTCACTCCATATTCCACTTGAATTTTCCTAAGTGTATCTGAAGCAGGAACAAGCTCTACCATGCCTTGATATAGAATAAAATAAAGTATATTTAGCCATCTCCTTAAGTTATGCTGCATTTTTATTATTCAGTATATACCTCCTTGAAAACCCAGTTAGGTGTAAAAATAATTTTATTAGTCCCCTAAGCATTTCCACAAAATTACAAATTCAACTATGAAACGTGTAGCAATCCAACTTAGCGTACTTTACTACAGCTAGTTACAGTTGCTAGAAAGCACACTTAAGTTATACTTGGAATAATTAGTTTCTACCACAAAAAGTTCTTTTACTCTAAATAGGGCAAAAATACTCTGATGCTGACAATTCCCACACAGTGACAGTAAATTAATCTAGTAATTTTATCTGCTGTCAAGTGTGGAAACAGACCAGACAGTGGGCTTTATATGTGCCCTTGCTTTGGAGTTATAATTTACTAAAAATATTTGTACAGCTAAATCATAAAAGGAAAACATTTAGTTGATTAACAGAATTTTACTTCTATCTTATAGCAAGAGCTATTAAAGGTACATCTGTAATTTACATCCATTTGACTCTTCCTCTTTAATCTTTCAAGTACTTTAAGGACACTAATATTAGCAGCAAGAAAAAAAAAGCTACATAAATCAAGTCATCATTCAGAGTAGGAGGAAAAACCATCTGTTTCTCTAAAAAGCAAGTCTTACATAAATAGAAGCTTTTTGCTTAGTTTTTCCAACCTAAATTTCTATCTTTTCCATATATTTAGGACTTTGGGTCATGTTGTTCATCTGACTGAAGAAATACTTTAAGTTATTATTTATCCTCTTAAATATCTTTGGTTTCTATTGGCTAGTTCGAGAGAATTAGCTAAAACTAGCAAAAAGCATGTTCAAGGTGCAGGGCACAGTATTTGCACTCAGAGTTCTGTGACCTACTTTCAAACCCCAGAGACAGCCTCATATTGCCAAGGAACTTCTACCAGAAGATGACACAAATTCTGGGAGATAGTGTGTGTGCGTGTCAAGGGCTGGTTCAAATTTTTCTTCTTTTTGCATGTTTCAGTACAAGAATGACACTCCCTGACTCAAGTGCAACAGACTCCAAATACTTCAGCATTTTGGTTTGCATTGGAATACTTTCACCATAATTAAACTTTCAGAATAAGGACTGCTGTAGCAACATTATTTTTTTGTGCTGCAGTAAGAGCATCAAGAGCAACCTTAGTTTGTATCACTGTATTTGTGTGTCTCACTGTTCATGGACAACAGAACACTCAAGAGAAAAAACACATTTGGATACCACTCAGCCATCAGGAAATTCAGTACAATCTAACTTCTTATACTCCCAAGTATTGAAGTTCCTTGCAGAGGAACTGTTCCTTGGCACCTTCTGCCCAGAGGTTTTTCACTATCACTGAGACAAGAAATTGAAGAGGGGGAGCAAAGACTAAGGGCAGCATCTGGTTTAGCACCTCGATCTTTTCCAGTTGAGAGACACTTGAAGATAACCATCCTTAGATCCAGTCCCTCCTGCAGCCAGATCTTATCCATGATCTTAATCATTTGTAAAGCCAACATATCTTGTCTCAGATCTTCTCCAACCTGAAATGGAAAAATAAAAGTTAACAAGTGACACAGTAAACTTAAAAGAGACAGGCTACAACTAAACTTTCACAGGTGGTAAATTTTTATGTTCTATGTCCTGTTCACATGTTGGTTTCTAGATACACAGGAGCAAACTCATGGAGTAACTAAATTATTGGTTTATACTAAAATTAATTTATACCAATGAAATAGTGATTCTCATTAACATCTTTTCTCCAATACACAGGTAAGGCCTACCTTAAACATCACATTAATTTCTTCTCCCAGGGGGTCTGCATTTATCAGTGCAACTTTGAGTGGTACTGCATTGGAGCTGAAGAAAGAACAGGCCTGCAAGTAGATTTAGTGTCAATGGTCAGAAAGGACTATTCCTGCTAGCCCAGAAAACAAGACATTCTGACAACAAGCAGGTTTGACACACAATGTGTCTATTCAGACTTTTAACATTTCAATTGTGGTGAATACATGCTTCCTTTGAATAATGAGCCCTTTGGCTGTTATTTGTTGAATTCTTGTACAAAAGCCAACAGTGCTGCACAGTGATGTTTCAAACATTCTGAAGGGAGGAGTGAATAAAACATGAATAAATATTTTATGAGCAGCTTTTTTTCGAAACCTAGAAGATGTATTAAAAATGTGTATTTGTGTGTTTCACAGTATCTTCTCATTTATCTGCTTTCAAGTTCCTGCTCAAGATTTAATAGTTACAGTAGAGTAGGAAAGTGAGATGAGCTGTCTCTCAAACACAGGATTAGTTCAAGCGTTAACAAACCTTCAGGTTTTCAGTCATGCATGATGATATAATCAAGACTATGGTTGAGCAGATATTGTCAAACCTTGCAGAATTCTGGAAAAATAATTTACCTGCTTCTCCTACATTATTACTTGGTGGACCTTCACAATAAAATAAAGCTACTGCCTCCCTCCCCAGCATCTCTGGACAAAATCAGTAACAGGTAGTTTAACGTGTTTCACGGTATTTACTCACAGCTTGAATTTTATATTCTTGGTCAATTTTCTCGTTTGATTACTTATGCACACAGGACTTTTTAATGCACTTTCAGGATTGCTGGTCTCAGGAGACAGGGTCTGAAGATGTATTCAGTTATTACAGATAGATGTCTATATTTTTTAACACAAGTGCCTTTGTTGGTTTTACACTGTGTTTGTACACATTTTATCTTTGCTCAGAGAATTTTGCTGCCTTATTCAAGCGGCATCTTTGATTAAACCCCATCTCCACAACCTAAAGAGCTTTCAAGCACTTGAAGTGGTTTGTTTCATTTGTAAAAGCTTTACCTAGACGTATATTTTTACAAAAGGGTTTTGAAACCCTGAATGTGCAGTACCTTAATATTTAATTCTTTTGCCACAAGACTGGGATTGAGAGGCAAACGGCATTTGTTCTTCAAGAAAAATAACTGCACACGCTCCATGCCATTTTGCAAGGCAACCTGCAGACAAAAAGAAAATTCAGCTGACATTTTCCTAACTGAAGCATCTACAGAAAACTTCTGGACCAAATTACCCTGAAGGCACTATCTTAACTCCTCAATGTGAAAAGAATGCTATAAACTATAGCTGCTGGCTTAGCTATGAAAAATACCTAAGCCTAGCAATGTAACACTCATCACACATGTTTGTGGGGGTTTTTTTGACTAAACCAGATGACAGCATCCCACTCCATCAAACTGTAAGTTCTATTATCAGCACAAAACCAGATATCCCTTTCTTTTGCATGATGAAATCATTCTTCAGCAGTAATAGGTTTAAATTAATTTCCAGTTGGTCATACACAGAAACCATCCTATACTTTCTTGCTCTATCACCTCACCACTATATGTTTCAAATAACAAACCTGACAAAAGCATTAACTTCACTAAACTTTGCAGAGCAACAGGTTCATCAAACTTCCTATACATTTATATAACATTTTGAATTTAAACTAAAAAGACAATTAAGTGGATTAGTTCTGAATTAAAAATATATACACACCTGCCGAGCAGATCCACTCGTTTGCTTTACTTTTTCTGCTACCATTCCAAAGAGCTGCACTAGCCTGGTCTGCTTCTCCAGCTCTTCTCTCAGCCTTTTTCCACAGACTGAAAGAAAAGCTCCAAGAATTTGCTCATACCTTACACCAAACTTCGTATCATACAGCGTATCCTTAAGAAGCCTGAAATAAAAGATATAAGTTAAATTTTCCTATGGAAAATACAGCAAACAATGCAATATTAAGACATTAAAATAGTTTAGTGAATCAGTACTAGGTATGTCTGAAATTACTAATACACAGGATAGAAAAGACATGAAGTTTGTGCTTTGTAGAGGCACTATCTGTTCTTTCATTAAAAACAACAAACAAACAACCAGGATCAACATTCTGTATAATCACCATTCATAAAAGTCATTGTTATGTTATTGAATGATGATGTTAAGAGGGATTTTTGATCTGGAAATATGAATCTTGTGGCACACACCTTACACAAGCAGTGGAACAAACAACTCCTTACCAGTACAGGTAGTGCGCAATCCGAATGCTTCCCAGTGCCCGAGCCAAAACAAATTTCACAAGAGCACTGTCAAGGTAGGTTTCATACTTCAATGCCTAAATACAATGGAAATTACATAAATCAGGTCTGCATTTAGTTCTTGATGAAGACATATTTTGTGACTAATGCACAGAGTTACCACAAATACTTTGGACAGTCACAAAGTGATTATTTATTCAAATTGTTTCCCCTATTGTGCTTTACAGTTGAGAAGCACACAACTGCACTTCTGCTACTACTCAGAAGCAATTCCTTTGAGTTTTCCAGAGCCAGAAAAATTCAAACCTCTGTGTAGGCCAAAAGTCTTACCTGTACAAACTGAGGGAGGAAATCTGTTAACTCATCATCACTCAATGTCTCCATCCAGTTCACAGCTGTATTTCGTACTTCCTGATCAGCAAACCTAGAAAGTCACCACAAATCCACATCAAGCTTTCTCTGTTCATGTAGGGTTTTTTCTTACTCTTTTTTTTGAGATCAGCTGGATAGAAAAGTAACGATATAAAGTCTTCAAAAACTCAATAAGGGACGTACAAGTATGAGGCCCTTCAACACATAAGATGCAACTGCATGTGCATGTTTAGGACAAGCACACTCAAAACCTCTCAAAACTCTGGCTGTATAAACTCCTGTCCTGTTGCATGCTAAACTTCAGAACCCTAACCACTGTTGCTGTGCTTTCACTACATGACTTCATTAAGCCTACATCAATAAAGTAAGCACAGGGCTCTTTAAAATTTTAAAAACATTTAACTTTTGCCGCAAGAAATTCTGCAGTATTTTCCCACAGAACACCATTCCAGGATGTTCTACCAAAGAAGTCATTTAATGTTGAACAAAACACAGAGAGCTTATTTACTCTGGTCTTCTTACTTTGAATCAAGTAGTTCCAGTGCAGCTAAGGGTGATAAAGGAGGCCACCGCTGAAGTAATGAATATATTTCTGGAAGACTTGCCCAGTCCCAATGAGGGGCACTAACCAGTATTTTTGGTAGGCTATTAGGATGGCTATGACAATAATGTCTCTTCTCCCACAAAAATTCTTTATCTTCTTTCGACAGCCTGCAGACAAGAGCATTTCAGTTTATAATGCACAGGACAAACCATCACCTGAATAACCCCAATGTCACTGATAGCTGTATTCATACAGATAATTTAACACTCAGAATGGAACAGCATTGAAATTACTCTTTTCTCCACAGAAGTCAAAACAAGAAGCCAAATAAAGCCTTAAACATTAAGGAAACATTTGTTCAAATTTGTAATTTGGGCAGGACAAAGTTTCAGTATGATCTGAAATAAACCAGGAACATCAATGTTAGTTTGGTGCAGATGAGTAGGAAAGGCTGCCAGAAAAGCTCCCATGGCACATGAACAGCCACTGCTCCCTGGAACTGAGAAACTGCCAAGCAGGAACAGGTGACTACAACAGGCAGCCAAAGGGGCAGCAGTCTTGTAGCAAGAAGCTATTACAGCACCAGCCATGGAAAGCACAAGGAAATTCATTAAGTCAGTACCATGGTTTCACATGTTTAATTCAATCTCTTGTTTAAGTCTTTAGAGGTCTTCAAAATATAAAAAAACCAAAAATGACAAAAACTTAAGAATATATAAGCATTCCATGCCCTAGCTACAAATTGTCATGTGCAGCTGGAAGAGATGGACGAACCCAATGGCGCTATCCTTGGAGAGAATGGCAAGGAGACGTTCTCTCAATGGCTTTTCTAATGTTTCTACAGAATGATGCACAGTAGTCTTTGCAGCTTGAGGCATTTTATATTCAATATCAAAAGTATGGGATGGGAAGTCAATCTGAAAAAAAAAAAAGAAAGAAAAAAGATGATGCAATCCTTAAATGGAGAAAGCTCACCCTTCCAGCAATCTCAGATGTTTGGGTATCTGAACTCTGGTTCTACAAGTGCAACAGTCCCCAGATACTGTTTGCTGAATATTTTTTTCCATCTCAATTCTTCTACATGACTATGGTTCCTAAATGTACAGCTGTGTTATTGCACAATGCAGTGGCTGGAGCACTCCTCAGAAGAGAAGTGGGAATGCTTAGAGCAGAGATAATCACAGAGATAATCACAGAGATAATCACAGCTGTTCAAATCCACACCAGTGGTTTCCAACCATGGCTCAGGCCATGTTTTGGGACAGCTGATCCATGCCTAGTAAGGCACCTTCTCTTTGCAGGGAAATTTGAACTCTGAATTGAGAGAGGTGCTTATGTTCTGTAAAGGAGCTGGAATTGCTACTGCTTGTGTCCAGACAACTCCCATCTCAGCCCACATTTCTATGGATTGCTTTCAAAAACATTCTCTCCCAGTACTGACAGCATGTAATGCCAAAGCACTTCTGGCTTCCCATTCTTTTCCCTTACAGTTTAGTAATCACTATTCTATACTGACTTTCAAATATTACTTAGAAGTACTTTCCCTCTTCCCAAAACATTTATCTAATACGACTTACAAATCACAACACTCAAACAAAGCATAGAGTAAAACAGAATTATTTATAACCTGCAGTACTATTCTTTCCATATTTCCTTTCTTACTGGCCATCCCTGACACATGATGTGGATGTGATGAGGTCCACAGTTGCAACAGCTTTGTCCCACAAGTTAACAATCTGAGAAAACAACATGTACAGGTTATTAGTATCACAGTCTGTTTACTTCACCAAAATATTAGTTGTCAAACTAATTTACTGATTTTCATTGGCTGTTGTCTGTACTTTAAGTGCTTTAAAGGGATGCACACAACTTTTAGGTGGAAAAGGCCAAGGAAAAAGTTCAGTGTTGATTTAGTTGACACAGATAAATTAGGTGCTCCATGCTCTTTAAGACAGAAAAGGAATACTTTTGCCTCTGAGAAAAAAAATGAACACAAACACACACACACTCTTCTTAGCTTCTAGAAAAAAAGGCCCAGGCATATGAATCTTACAGGCATCACCATTTGCTTGGACTCCTCACATTACCAGATTCTGCAAGGGCATATCAAATGACACTTGCATTTGCCAGTGTCTTCCCAACATAATTACCATTTCCAGCTGTAATAGGGCACAACTGAAGACACTTCATAAATCAATTAAGTGTTGAATGTTAGGTATAGAAAACTTCCATCAGTTTTTTAAAATCAAAATGGTGCTCAAAAGACTGCTTGAAGGCCAAGCCTTAAGTATATTTTGAAAGACATTTTAGGGTTTATATGTATTTCAAATAAAGAACAGGTTGTTATATGTAAATATTGATGAACTAGAAGCTTGTCATGCCAACAAAGATTGCTAAATCGTGCTACTAAAGCACAACTGAACAGCTTATTCATTTTAATAATTCTCCAATTTAATACAGTTGCCAGAGCCTTCTGTCTCATCCACAAGTAATGACGATTTAAGCCACTCCACACGCACTTCAGCAGAAGGAATTTTAACTTGGCCATGGATTCTTCCAAAACACACACATGACCAGTTTTATTCTCCCTATATTTCAGTTCAAGTTGTAGCTCCTGCCTGCCATTGATGCTATTTTCAACTGTAACTGGAATATTTGGCTACCAGCTTTAATTACCTAGGTCTGGATTTAATTTATGTGGACTTCAAGTAGGTTAGACCACTAAGCATGTCTACAGCTCCTACATAGAGGACACTCAGCAAGCTCTGGCACAACACAGACCATTGTAGTGCTCTGCATAAAAGAAATCACCGTTTTCTCCCCAAACTAACTCCTCTGAGAACACCATGAAGACAAGATAAATTTGCAATTCAAATCAAAAGCTGTGTTTTCAAATACTGTGAAATATGGTGTTTAGACAGGAGGCTGAAATGCAACATTTAAACAGAAGGTTGAAATAAGCATCATTTATGAAAAGAAATCCAAGCTTCAGTGGAGACTGAAAGCAGCTGCAGGCCATCTTTACAGTGCAGGAAATCCTAAACTCTGTGACACACTCAAGCTGTTGGAATCATCACCAGACAAAAGAGAAAGCAGAACAAGTAAAGTCAAATCCAGAACCAGAGGATGCAAAGTACAGCAGGAACTGTCCAGGAAAGACTTGGCTGCCTTTCTGTAGCTTTGCTTGACAATTAAAACTTGACAATTTAAATAAAAAAATTTTATTTAAACTTAAACCCAGTAAGACCTAGAAGTCAGCAGCACACATAAATAGGAAACCTTGAGCATAAATGCAGAAGCAGTTTCGCAATGGTGTGATGGCTTCTGCAACATGATGTCTAATTTTGGCACCTGTGTCCAAGCCCACTGGTTAATGTCTCACTTAGTAGCCGCCCAAGTGATAAGTGTTTTGGAATGAGCTTCATAACCAAAGTTGGAAGAACAAAGCAACTTGAACCAATCCAGAACCACTCAGCTTAGGAAAGTTACAGCAAGCTTTTCATTCTTAGTGAAAAAATGTGTAACAGCATCCAGCAGCTGTATTTGAAGCACAGCCAGTTCAAACCAGAAATATGCTGCAAATTTAACACACTTGCTAATTATCCCTTTATTTTAATTGTTTAAAATAAATCCAGCTCTGAATCAAAAGGAATAATTTTAGAATATTCTAGGGTATAATCATCCAAACAATATTCAACTTCCTCCAGCAGTAAAGTTTTTTCATCCAGTTAGATGGAAGTCCTACAACACAGGACCACATTTTGTCATCTATTTAATGAAATGTATTTTTTCTGTATCAGTATAGTTTACAATTCTTACCTTTATCATGGCCTACTATATTCAGTATCAGAGAAGCAATTTCTATAGTTGTGGGTGTGGAGGAAGCTCTACACAGAGCAAATCATACTGATAAATCTTACCCGTGTTTGGATACTTACCGCCTAAAATCAAAAAGCGGTAGAGAAACCTGACCCAAATTTTCTGGGCCCTTTCTCTGCTTATTTGAGTCAGGGGAACTCCCACTACTTTGATTTAGGATTCCAAACAAAGTCAGACATAAGACTGTTTCCAAAGGCAACTGTGAAATCTGGATGGGGAAAATTATTCTATAAAATAAAAGTATTAAAAATAAGTCAATTAGAAAAAAGGCAGCAGTTAGTAAGTTACAGGCTTATCCATATAATCCATTTATGCCTCTTGCTTTCAAAAACTCAATTAACACTGAAGAACAAATGTTAAATATCCAGGCAATCATATTTCACTTCACTTCATCTCCCACACCAATGGTTTGTAAAACCTGCTAAATTACACTTCTGCACTGTAGTCAGGTTTGGAACAACCCTTTTAAATCTCTGTCTATTAAATCACAGAATTCACCTGTCCAGCATAACCAGTTTTCCCACTCCACTCAGTAGGAAGGGCACACAGAATTCCATGTTAGCCACCTCCCAATTTTTCAGACTGAAAGGGTCAGCTGACAATAGCTTCCCATCCAAATGAATCCATTAAGAACTACTGGAAGCTAAATTCTAAATGGTACAAAACCTATAAAGCAAGCAGCTGAGGAGTATACACCTCACTGAGCTATTCAAGCTTCCCCTTTTGTTTACACTGTTTTTGTTGCCTAAAAATGTTCTTTTAGTTTGATTTCTCTGTAAAACATGACAATTGCACTATAAAGCACTACACTGTCAGCAGCTTTTAAGCAATCTAGCAGAGCTGTCACTGTAATACACTAGTACTTGCCAGCAAAAGATCTGACAATTAATCCCATGCATCACCAGAAAAAAAAAGGTAGCTGGAGTACTCTCTGAAGGCAGGTGTTCTAGAAACCCTCACTGCTGGTCTGAAATAATTTGTTCACCACAAACTTTCAGGATATTCCTTAGGGTCTATCTCTGACCTTGAAAAAGTCAGGAGAGTAGATATGAGGCCCCATGGAGCTCACATGATGCTTCAGCTATGACAGGCTGCCTGATAACTCAAGTGGCAGACACCAAGCTGTGCACAGATAATGAAAAATGCTCCCCTTGCAGTTATCAGATGCCACCTGCCATTATCTCCCTATCTTTTCTCTGCATGCTCCTTCTTCTTCCTTTCTACCCTCTGCATTTGGAACAAAAACTGATTCAACATTCATGTTAGTGAAAGTGAGTTGCTTTTCCTCTCCATTTACATAAACTGAGCAGTATATACAAGCAAGCTTTATTCTTTAATCCCTCTTAAAGCAGCTCAAGCCATTCCCATTGCAAGGAATGTTATGACCTTCCCAACTCCCTGTAATTGTATGCTACAAACACATTAGCACAGGGCACTTGTCCAGCATTCCCATTCCCCCTTTTAAAATGAGTACTGAAATACCATTTGGAAAAATATTTCTGATTTTGATAAGGAAATTGTTCTTTGGATGCTTGAAATGGAATTAGAACCAAGAGTTGCTTGAATGACTGAATTCAGCAGCTAGCCAAAACAAAACATTTTATTGAGTTTTAACAGACTAAAGTCACTTACAGTTCATCCCATTTAATCAAGTAGAAGAAGTTCTTGTATGTGCCAACCTTCTTGGACTGAACAGGTTTGAAGAGATCTTTTCCATTATGAGTCAGAGAACAAATCAAATAGTATTTTTCATAACTGGAAAAGGAAAAGAAGTTAAACATAAAAAATCCATAAAAATATTTTTTAAAAATCTATAAAATGAGGAATTTTACAATAAGTAAGTCACTTACTTTGACACCCAACCAGAAGAAATTCCATGAGCAGCAAATATTGTGAATTGGAGATGTTCTGTGGCAGTCCAAGCTTCCTTGGTACTCTTACTCTCTTTTGGAGAAATTGCTGCTGAACTGCTACAGGAATTTGTGTGGAGCTGCAGAAGGGCCTCAACTGCTCTTGTTAACTGGTCTGTAGTCACTTTCAGAGGGTTTTCAGGCTGCAGTGAACCTAAATGATAATTTATTTTGAATGCATTTCTTCCTAAATTAGCCACCTCAAAACAGTTTTTAAATAACATTGAAGAACTTCACTCACCAGAGGGGCTCTTGCTATTGTCATCACCACATTTTAAGGATACCTACACGATAAAGTCAGAGGAAATTTCAATACTGAAAAATCCATATTAATTTTCCATAGCTATTAAGTATCTTATACAGAAATTATGCAGTATCTGAATTAGACTCATAATTAAATTTATGTAACACATCCTTTCACTCAAAGTTCCTCAAGAGTTAACTAACAGCATCAGTATTTCCATATGATACAGCAACTATTCACCAAGTTTAAAAGCTCTTTTCTTGTCAAGTCAACTGCTTTAAAATTCTTTATATGAGGTCCAGAAAGACACAGTACATTGGAATATTGCTCAAGATAATCTAATTTCTCTGGGTAGAGATAAAACTTGCTCAGGGCTGTTATGGATGAAAGCAGAGGTCATTAGTTTATTGCCCAGTAATTTAAATCTTAACAGTTTTAAAAAGCTTTTTGTTTTGTCTGTGGCATTTGGTAAGGTACCTTTTGCTGGCAGAGTTATATATTTACTGAATAAAAACTACTAAACTGAGAAAATGAACAGTAAGGACTGTTACTTTGTACTATCTTTGCTTCTTGGTCTGCTAAACTGGAAGTCTCAACATGATGCAACATCACAGCAATGTCTAGTCTCAACAAAGACACTGTTGAAACCAAGAGGTGACAAAAATCATGGGAATTTGCTCCCTTCTAATCAGGAAGGGTTTCATGCCAAATTCAAGCCCTGATAAAACTATAATTTTTAATGAAAACTAAGCTTGTGGTCTAAAATCAAAACCCAGCAAATTCCTAACTTCCTAAGAAGTTTGCCACAAGTGCTGCAGAAGAATGAAAGCTCTTCTTACACTTTTAGTGTACTAATTGAGCATCTTCAACTTAAAAGTTTGAATATCAAAAAATGTCACATTGTTACAAAAAACACAGTCACTTCTTCCAACCACAAAGAATTACTTTGAAAAAAAAATAAAAAACAATATCTTACAAAAGATTATGATGTAACAGTGGTTAATATTTATAGTAATTTTGTTTCTGAAAGCAGTCCTACATGCCTTCATACACATTACTGTGCAAGCCAATGTCCATCATAAAATAACTGCAGGGTTTTATTCATCAAATCCCACCTCTTTCAAATTCTACTGGAGCAATGCTATTTTTGGGAGTTATTTGTACACTATAATCTAATTATTTCTACAGCTTTCTCCTATGAAATAAGCAAACATTGAAAAAATATTCATATTATGTATTTCACAGTGTTGTCTTAATGTCTTCTGCAGCTCCCTGTAAGAATATTAGTTCTTGTGACAACTGTATTTATCTGTCTTCTGCTCAGTATTACAAATACATCCCTGAACCAATGGAGCCAAAAGCAAATAGAGCATCATGTGAATTGCCATTCTAGTAAGGCAGCAGAACAACAGAAAGAGCATCATAAGATTATTTGGCTTTTTTATTTGTACACTTCTCCACTCACTGACTGTTTTTGACAATGTGACTTGAGACCATCCTGCTCAAGTGAACCATTCATTATAAGGCAGTTGCATCATCAAATTCTGTGCTATTTGAGATATTTTGGGTTTGTCTTTATCTTTATGCTCAGAAATGCAGGAGCATGATCAGTTAAGAGTTTTAAGATGCTATTGCTAGTCACAAACACTACTGGGAAAATACATGATGTCTATTCCTCTTATAAAGCACAACTGCATTAATTTTAGACAGCATAAGCTCCTGTCAGTTCCCTTGAGTCAGATTTAGTGGCATCTGCTGTGACACAAGTTTCTAGTTACAGAACCAGAAAACAGTATTTTAAAAGTAGTTTTTAAACAGTCACTATTTAGAAAAGGAAAATATTCCCAAAGCAAGCGATTAATCCATTAACAGCAGAGAGATGTCAAAATAAATGGAAGATGTCAAGTAAAATAAATTATATAAAACCCAACAAAAAACTCTAAAATAACCCTGACACAACTGTTGCTGGTGTTTTCAGCTACTAAAGACTGTGAAATACAATTTATCAGTTAAAAAATGCAATGTATAGAGTGAAAGTTTACCTCAGCATTTTTAGTCCTTGGGAGATTAACAGCCCTCCTGAGCTTCTTCACTGATTCTGTTATTGCAGGAGTCTCTACACAATCCAATGTAGAACAGATTTTTCTGACAGTCTTAATTACATGATCTACTGCTTTATGCTGGTTCTAATAAGGAATGTATGAGAGAACAGATTGATCTGATCACATTGTGAAACCCAGTATTGCTTTAATGTTTTTTAATGAATTGCCAAGAAAATGTCACTATGAGATGCATATCTCCATTACATTAAACTGTGGTGTAACCATTGGAATAAAGAAAAACCTCAGTATTGACAACTTCCTTATGAATGTCAAAAACACAGCAGTACAGATCCTAAAATGGGGTGCCAGGAAACATTAGGAAGTTCCCAACCACTTTTCTATTAAACTGTTGGCAAACAATTATTTTCTAATGATACTAAGTTCAATTTCCCTCATGGCCTAAAAAGAAAGTGCAGTTCAAAGAGGAAAATTCAATTTAGTGTGAGGAAGCAATACTTAAGAAGCAATGTTTCAATTTCAGCCCTCAGAGACACAGGTTTAAATTACACAGACATTTCTACACATACACTACAGCCCTGCTTCCATGATGGAACTAATCTTTTTTACTTCACTTTAATATACTTTTGTAGGCTCCTTAAGACAAAGTTAAGTTGCTCCTAATATTCTCTTTCTTCTACTCTTCCAACAGAAGAAACCCACTTGTGTGAAATCTGAATTATCCTAGGTTTCCTGGAGTTTGTTTTCTAATGTAAGGAAAGTCTTCACCCAATTTTAAAGAGCATATGTAGAAAATTAAAATATTAGCTTCAAAATGATGGTTTACTTTTTAAAGGCTTAATGTGTAAGTTTCTTTCACAGTAACTTCTGAGCACTTACAACTAAATAAGAGGAATGATTATTGCAACATTCTCTCACTAAGATGTAAATTGATTCCCAGCCACCACTCTCCCAGACATATTCTCATGGCCTTCCTACAAATGGATAGCAAAAAAAGCCATTTGAATCAGAAAGTTTTTATATTGAGTGCTACCTGGCAACAATTAACTGTTCTGGTAAGAAAATAACCACAGAAGTCAGAAGACACTGTAAATATTTAAGCCATTCTTCCAAAGCTAACAAATTGAAGGTAACAGCTTCTTTGTAACATGGCAAGAGAAACTTCCACTGCTATTTTCCTCACAGGCTCTCAAATCTCAATAAAAAGACAATTGATAACTTTCAAAGCATTCAACAATGTGAAATCAAAGCCTACATACAAATTATTTATGGATTACCTTTCTTCACTTAGATTAGCACTCTTCAGCTACTGAATATGTAAAGGAATTCACTTCATGAAGTAAAAAAATTCAAGTGCAGAACTGCTGCTCTTTGGACCTAATCACCACCACCTACAAACTACATCTCCCAACCTCAAAAAGACTACAAAGTGTAGGTAGAACACAAGTCTGAATTGAGATGTTCTGCATTCCTCATCTCAGCCTGTGAAATCACAGCTCAACAAAGAAGCTGAAGCAGCTGCAAGAGCAAAGCAACACAACCACCACCATGTCAGGGAGCAGTAACAGCTCGCCCTCCTACAAAAAGGTTGTGCTCAAAACTACCCTTTGTGAGAAGGTGGTGAATCACCATCAAGGGAATTAAATAATATTAAGGGACTATGGAAATAGCAGACAGCAGCTTGTTCAGACCTGCATCCCTGCAGAGGCAAACAAACATAGTGGAAATGAAAAGTATTGCAACTAAGGAATTAATTTCAACACTGATTAAGAAACACAGTTATCTCATGTTTAAGCATTTAAGACTCCAAATTACATTACTATCAGCAGTTAAAAGCAGCTTCTCCTTTGAGAAATGAGCAAAGCAGGTTATATCCATAAACTTTTGCAGATGGGATATTACTCTAAACTATTCAACATTCAAGCTGCTTTAAGCTACCTGTCATACACTGAAAGAAACAAATTTTTCCACACGGTATTTTAAATTAAGTGAATAACACAGAATAAGACATTATTATGCTTTGTATAGAACTGACTTGTATGTTCCAAACATGCTTCAGCTCTAACTCCCATTGTACACAACTATTCCTGCTCTCTATCATGCAGATTTTTGTCTGTTAGTAAATTCATCCTTCATGGCTGTCAACAACAGCCATAGTCAGAATTCAGACCTCTTCCCTATTCTCCTGAATTAACCTCTTCCAGCATGTTTGAGGCAGAGGTTATTTTGCACCCCAGGACTTGGAAGATTCATATCTATTTGTGATCATCAGGTAATAACTGGTTTGCAAGAAAAGCCAGGAAGAAAAGAAGAACAGAAATCTAAATACTCGTTATTACAATTTCATATTTGACAGCTTGTTCAGATTCTCAGTTTCCCCAAGAAAACCTGCAAATCTTTTTCCCAGCCACCTTATCAGCGAGAATTTGGTCATGCTACTTTTGGTTCAGCAATACTCTACAATGACCTTACCCCATTCTTAAGGATTATGTTAACTTGCTTGTGATACAGCTCAAGAAGCTCTTCAATGGATGACCTGCAACAAATAATAGACATTGGACACAAGTACAAGAACAGAACAGCACACAGCCTTGGTCAGGAATTCAGCAGTGATCAGCACTTCATTATTAAAATAATCACAAAACATTACCTTATGATAGGTTCTCTGAAAGGCTTTTCTACTTTGTAGAGGTGTTTGGTTAGATGTACAGGTGTCCTGTCATCATCTTCCTGCAATAAAATATTAGGTACTAAGTCCAGTTCTCACCTTTCTATAATATGCATACTGTTTTAGAACATTAATTACTAATAGCTGGGGTGTTGAAGGGAAAAGATGTAAGGTGATCTGTTCAAAGAGGAAAAGAAATAACTACTTAATAGCCAGTGAAGTGTGTACACATGGGGACAGAGGGAAGATCAAGTGCCCAACTATGCAGATACCAAATACTCCTTCCTTCCTCTTTGGCGGTCTGACACACAGTTCATTAAACTCAAAAACTGTTCCCAACTTTTATTTAACTCTGAAATTTGTTCCTTCTTTTTCAAACCTCAAGTTTAGTCCAACTGCTAGCATACTTTTTCCAGTATAAAATACTTGTTTCTAGTAAGAGACAATATCCATATTTATGTCATTTGCCTTGTGAAAATTCAGTTCTGTATTTCACTCCCTCGTAGGATAAGAGGATAAGCATTTCCAGCACCAGGCAGACATGCTAATTTGTCAGTCACACAAGAAGGTCACAGCTGGGAGGCAGAGCAGGAGGTACTCACTGTCCGTGCCAGGTCGCTGCAAATCCCGCTGTGGGTCAGGAGCTGCAGCTGGATGTCCGTGTCCCACTTCCGGCAGCTCTGGATGTACTCGTGACTTCCTATGCAGTGCTTGCTGAGAAACAAAAGCAAGCCACAGTCACAACCAAAGCAGTGCCTTCCCAAAAACTCACACCAAATATTCCAGGTAACCTGTTGCTATGAAGTAAGGAAATGGTGAATCAACCTCCATGCCATCCTCGGTCTGTTTGTTACTTCTGCACCAGTTTTTACACACTTTTCCAGATACCTGTACTTGTGCTAAAGCTCTGAACCACAGTGGTTAACATTGAAATCAAATATTCTAACCCAGAAAACTAATGGGGCTTTGTAAACTGTTAGTTTTGGAAAACATAACAACAAAAAGCCCAAACCAAAAATCAAACCAAGAAACGAACAAAACCCTGCAAACCACAACTCCCCCAGTTTATTAGAAAACAGTTGATCCTTATTTTTTTTCAGTTTATGAGATTTGGACAGTGGTCAAAAACTACAATATCCATCTACAGAAATGCACTAAAAACATGCATCAGCATTAGAACAGAGTTGATGACAACCTACTTTGCTGTATCTCAGAGCAACTCCAGAAACTTCTGATCTTTGTGCAAAGAGTGACTCCCTTACATTTTTAAGGTTTCTTTCACACATTTAATCACTAGAGATACACTTCCCAGGAACGTGTCATGAAAAAGCATGAAATTAAATATTAGTGAAAAAGAGTTTGCTTACTTCTGTAAAACTTCTTCTTGGCCACAGACTTTCAGGATATAGCTGCCAATGTCCACTTCATTCAAGTCATCATGCACCCAGCAAAGTGCCTGCATTATTATAAGCTCAACAGGGGAACTCACTGTTTAAAGAAATTACATCTAAAAGTTAAATACAAATCTATAGGGAGTGATATTAACTACTGTTCACTCATAAATTGTAGTTATTTAATGAAATTCATTTTTATACTTGTAGGGAAGACTTTTACGCTTCTATTATCACCTAAATTTCATAGCTTGAGATCTTCACTTTTTTCTCACAAAGAAAGGTGTCTCATGAAACTTGCCTGCCTTTATAAAAAGCCAAAAAAAAATCTTTATAAATTAGGATATAGTGTAGTCACTTAACCAGAAGTAAAAACACAGGACTAAGGATAGCATTTTTTTTAAAATTATTATAAATTTGCCCTATTTAACAAGGACTTCAAATAGGTAAGTGATCCCAGAGGCACTTACAGTTTAAAAAACACTATCTGAGGAGTTGGAACTCCTCTATTTGTTCGGCTTTTGAGGAACCAAGTATCAGCTGCAGCTGAGGCAAATCCTACTGCAAGTCCCTTTCCCTTTTTCCTCTCCATTTGTGCAGGGAAGTTTCTACTTAGTACAGAGCAGATATCAGTAAGCATCACCAAGCCTTTGCAAAATGCAACTCTTAGCTACCAGCACTTTTGCATCAGGCTCCAAACGCTTTTTGGACAATAGTCTCTCTTCCATCCAGTAACTACAGACTAAAAAAAAATAATCCCAGTCAAACCCAAAATCCATTCCTCCACAGCCACCAGCTGTCACTGACTAAAAATACAGATAAGTTTGAATGACACAAATGTTTAAATACAAAATGCTCTCTAGCCCTCCCTACCTAGTTTCTGATGACTTCCTTTAAATCATTTGCAAATAGTATCACTAGTGCCTCAAAATTCTGTAAAAAACCTGCTGTATAAAAGCAATTTTGTATTTCATCAGTACCTTCTGAGTGGGGTTTTCTTCCCACTCCAGGGACCTTCCTGATTTTCTCAATTTTTTTTTTTAAAGAAAGAAATATTACTACTATGGTAGATACAGAGGTAATGCCACAATATTTTCCACAAGATAACACATTTGCTTCATCTCATTAACAAATGATTAATTATTACAAGCAGAGATGTATACGAGCACATATGAAGAATGACTGCATGAAATTCAAGAACAAGGAATGATAGGAAGCATGAATTCTGAAATACTTGAAGTCCTTAAGACTGTTTAACTTATTACTGGGTGAAATTACTGTGCTACCTTCAGCAGAAAATGTATCTGGTAGTTGATAAAGAAAAAAGATGCAGTGATAGTTCATGCAGGGATAGTTTCTGTGCTGTAGTCACAGGCTGCACTGCCAAAGCTCTGCCAGCCCTGCAAAGCCCTGTGAAGACTGCAAAGATGTTACCACCTTTTCCCTGCCCTACATCTTATTCAAAGACATTAATTTCTTGCTGACACACAGTGTTTGCTCAGACAGAGCAAGCTTCCGTGCAAAGTCTAATAAATGAATGCAAAATGAATCCAAATAAGCTCCAAAGTTCATCCATTTCCCTCCTGAGTTCTTTCTGCAAACAGCTGTCAGAGCACTGAGAGGCTGCAGCTCCTCCTGAGCAAGACTGAAAGCCACACTGAAGTAAAGCAGCTCTAGCATCAGGATGCCAAGGTATGCAACAACTTGACCAAGAGGAGAAGGAATTAAAGGCAGAGAATAACTTTAAAAAACCCATTGCTGGTCTCATACCCGCCTTTCACCAGCCATGGAAGACCAGTTTTAACTGCAACTGGTTTCAGCGTCAGAAAAAAGGAAGAGAGTAGAAAGTGAAAAGAAGAAAGTATGTCAGGTTAAAATACAAAACACACCCCAAGCCAGTCACAAAAAATTCTAGAAAAAAAGGGCTGAAGCCCTATCATTTTAGTTACCCTACCAAGGCCTTCTGTAGGAAAGGATTAAGCTTGTAATATTAGAAAAGTGTAGTCTTAAAGATTAAGTGCAGAAACTCTTCCTAGGCTATATTTACAATCCACCTCATTTCTTAACAAAAGATTATTAAGTCACCACAGAAAAAATGTAAGGTCCAGCAAATTAATATAGAATGAAAACACTGATGCGCTGAGAGCTTGTTTTTACAACAGAGCAGCAAGTTCATGTGAGTAACAGAATAACTCCAGATCTTTTGAGAACTCAAAAGAAGTTTAAGTGTCTGAAGCATCTACACTGTTAGAAGTTGAGATCCAAATGATAACCCTCACAAGTAACAAGAGACTACAGAAGTATAGAGGCAGAAAAGTTTATTACTAGTTTTTTAATCAGCCAGAACTGCCAGAAGTTGACAGCATTCAGTTACAAATACAACTACTGTGCAGTCAAGACTGCACAAAGAGTATGAATTTATGTAGTACAGCCAGGCAAACCTCAAAGGTCCACCCCAAACCAATATTTCTGGTTACCCACAAAACTGGGACAGCCAGTTTTGGCACATCCAACAGTATTATTTTAGTGTTTGTGCTCATAAGAATGTACTGAAGGCAAGTAACAGATAGTTTTAGTGTTTATTCCTATTTTCCAGCAGCAGTTTGCCTGAATATTTAGATAGCCTACAAAAATTTATTTTAAAGTATGTTAAGAGTGTTGAAATGAAAAATTAAACATTAAAAATCTCAGTCCTGGTGTCATTATCCCCTCAATAACTATAGAGTAAAAAGTCTTGAAAAACTGTTTTATTCTATCCAGCTCTGGACAGAAGAGTGCTTCTGGTTTGTTGGACTTTCCTTTTTTACAGTCAGTATTTCACTTTGTCAACTTCTAAGTATTTTCTGATGTAGGCACTGATCCAGATCTAAGCCTCTCCTCAGTTACCTTTGCCACATTTCCCACAAACAACCCATGCCCCTGAGACCCAGGGATTACAAAAACTGAAAGGCATTGTCCTGGGCTGAGAGGACAGTCTTTAACAAGCAAACCCCACTCCAAGAAGCAGGAACATACCATCGCATGTGAAAGTTACTGGTTGCTGGAATTCTTCGATTTCTATTGAAACCTTGATACTGGCACTCTCCCCACTTATATTTCTTTGCAGCATGATTGGACTCAGCACAAAACCTGGGTTTGTTTGCTGATCAGTATAAGGAAACTTGGTCCTCAATCTGGAAGAAGAGAAGGTTTAGGAAACATTGCAATGAAGAAGTCCAAGACTAAAGTAAAATAACATGGTAATAACCACAAGGCAGAACAGTAGAGACTACCTTTGGCTCTCTACCTGAATTGCATGTGCAAAGCACCATTTAATTTTTCTACTCTCAACAGAACATTGCCCACAATAATTATACAAGTAGTAGTTAGACAGGAAAAAATCCCTAGCATATAATTAGGTAGGTTTTCCACATGGCTTAAAATATTTAATAGGTCAATTCTTACAGGACATCTCCAGCTTCTGCAGAAGCTAAGCTCTAA
The DNA here is from genome assembly GCA_013396995.1 of Dicaeum eximium. Lineage (NCBI taxonomy): Eukaryota > Metazoa > Chordata > Aves > Passeriformes > Dicaeidae > Dicaeum > Dicaeum eximium. The sequence continues at coordinate 364,486 of VWZP01000494.1, forward strand.
AACAGTTCTTAAAAAGGTAATCCACAGTATTTTGGAAAAGTTAGTTAAAAAAAAAGAAAAATAACAACAAAACTCTTCACAAGTTTCAATTTTGAGAATTCTAATCTGAACTTAGATACCATGCAGAAGGTAGCTGTTTCAAGCTATGGAAGTTGAGGAAGAGGCCTTAACTGACGTAAAGGTTTTTATTTTGGACACAAACAGTACAGAACATTTACCTACAAGTGAATAAACCATACTTGGAAAGCTGCTTTTTATCTTCTGCTATTTAACATGGATAAAGTAATTTAACCTTAAACTTCTGCCAATATTAAAGTAATATTATAGGAGATTAAGAACACGACTCCTCTATAAGGATCACTTATTTCATCATCTCGATTCTGGACAATAGCAAGATCCTCCAGCAAGAGTTGTCCAGTCAAAAGCCCATCAGTATTTTAAACACTGGGTCTTGAAAGAAAGGGTAACAATTAGATTTAACCAGAAAGTGTTGCAATAAGTCCATCCTGTGTGAGCTTTGTCCTAATGCTGTTCATCAGTAAGTTTCCCATATATTACATGAGTTTTCATTGTTTTTGTGGAGTTTCTTTTTCAATTCATAAACATTCCTGCTTTAAAAAATATAGATGCTAGCACTGAGATTCAAAGATCTCTATTTCCTCCATTATTTCTTGAATTTTGATCTTAAAAGGAAAAGAGGCAAGAGTAGTTTGTCTTCTCCAAGAAGAAAACAAAAAAATAATCTCTCATTAAATAGTGGCAGTAAGAAAAAAATCCCACACGATCTTTAAGGAACTTCACTATCTGATCAAAGCAGAAACAAGTTTAAAGGCTTTATTTACAGAATTCCAGTTGTGGAAGCAACAAAACCAAAAGCATTTAAAGGTTGGAAATCCACTGAGTGATAGGATTTTGTGAGGTGTATCAGCTAACAAGAAAAAAAAAAGACATCAAATTCTTTCAACAGAAATTGTAATAAAAAAACAAGATTAAGAAAAATATTTGGAGGATAAAAAGGTATTCTAAAAACAAGGAAAAGTAAAAGTCACAGGACCAAAATAAGAAAGAGAACATATGATAATATCATAATCTTAGTACTGAAGATCTTAACAATTCTGTTGCATTCTTGAAAAAAAAAATAAACAAACCAGGACAAAACCAGGAAAAACTGAGATAAGAAAAGGAAAAGGATACATACTGAAATTTGTCCCATCAAGCAAAAAAAAAAAAATAGGACTGTTCCTGTCAAGCTAACTGAAAATGAACCATTTAGCCTTTTTTTTTTTCCTCTTCTGAAAGTTAATTCATATTCAGTAATTTCTTACTTCGTAACTGCTTCAGAAAAAGCTGACAGTTCTTGATTCTGCCCTTCAATTGCTTGGAGAAGCACGTTTTCTGTCAGCGTGCCAGTGGTCCCATTGTCTTTCTGCAACTCAAAGATAATACAGGATTTAAATAGCTGCAAACATGTTCCTAAAGCCAGCAAAGCCACATTCAGGTGACAGATTTTCACGAGTCTGAGGTTTGCTATTAGTTTTATGTTTACTTCTGTATGGAGAAAACTGTATATCACCACTAACTTGAAAAGTATAGATTCACTGGAGCAGTGACTCCTTGACAGCAGGTCATTTATTCACTGGCATCATTATCAGTTAATATTAACTGAGCTCTCAGCAGAGACCTGTTGCATTCAGATTTGGCTAAATGCAGATGAACCACACATGGAAGAAAAATGTATTTTTTCTCCACTTCTGCAATTCAAGTTCAATGTAGTTCCAGAAAGAAGCACTACATTTCACTGGTGCCCATGATTATCTCTGCCTACAAAGCAGGAAAATACAAGTTCAACACTGGAAGGAAAGAGCATTCAGAACACAAAACTTACAACTAACCCCATGGAATCAATTTACCACTGTTTTAATCCCTTATGCCAAATGCTCCCATCACCTCCCAAAACTGTAAACCGCAATCTTTAAAGTATCCAATTCAAAAAAAACAACTGCTAAAGGGGAGCTGCAGTTTCAAACAGCAAAATCTAATGAACTTTAAAAACCAACAAAATCAAAATGACAAACACAGAACTGCAGCAGGTTTTAAATCTGTATCTGTTTTCTGATCCAATTCACAATTCATCCATACAATTGCTAGAGTGAGCAAAAAGCAGAGAAAAGTTGGAATAACCAGTGGAACTCAATTGTCCATAGTCTAACAGCCATCACTAGCCTGAAGGATTCCTGCCAGATCCTCCCTGGAATAAGTTACATGAACAGTTACACTTTTCATTTTTCATCCAAAGATTTTACAATGTTTATAGAAACCTTTTATCCAACCACAAGGCCAGGAACAAAGCAGAGCACAGTTTTTCTGAAAATCACCACAATTTATTCATATTTGAAGCAGTGATTAACTACTTAACTGGTATGTGGGTTATTTATTATTAGCCCAAGTAGTCAGCTAATTTCACTAGAGTGTATCAGACAATACAGTTAAATTAGACTCTCAGAAAAGGGGTCAAATCTGAGAGAGACACATACTTTCAGGTCTTTTCCTTTAAGTACTTTTTTTCCTTCAAATTATCTTCTTTAAGCAGTGCAGCATAAACTTGGAAGAGATACAACCTATAATTGCCACTTGAATTGCATTTAAACCTAATTATTTCAGCTAAAATATTGGCTGCATGAACACTGATCAGTCAAAAGGACAAATTCTGTGTAATTGGGGATTAGCCATACCACAGGAGACAATCAGAACAGGAAGCTGTAAAGCCACAAAACTTGAAATGACCTGCAGGAGCATGCATAATACCTTAAATTTAAATAGGTTTTTCTATTGTAACATCTCAGACAAGTTCTGTCACATAAAAATAGTGGGCAACCTCACAAGACCTGCTAACCTGTGCAACTGTATCTAGTAAACACACTCTCTAAGCAATTGCACAACACCACCACCAAAAATCACAGGGGAACAGGCAGGGAACATACTCAGGTGAAGGTTAATCACCTGCTGGTTGGCACTCAGCACAGAACTCACCCACTGCAAATCAACAAGCTGCCTCTACAAATGTTAAATTCCATTTAAAAATTCTTTAAGGAATACTACAAATAAGTACACAAAGCACTATGCAACCATAGGACAAAAGCACTAAACAAGGGACCTACTTCAAATAAAGTCACACCAGTGATGAAACACCACTTTATGCCACTATGTGACACTTTTGAATTCCTTACAGAAAAATTTGCAGGTTATTCTACCGTTAAATTCAAAGTTTAGGGAACTAACAAGGCATGTCAACGCATGCAAGCTTAGCCAGGGTAAATAATAAATTCTAATCTAATGAGCAAAGAAGAAGATTTGGTTATCTATGGCTCACCTCAGGAGAGAAACCTCATGTTATTACCAATATCTAATGATGGAAAAGACCTCCTGGCGGAAAATTAAGAACATCAAACACCTCCTTATTTTGAGCTGAACTTCAATATTAATTTTTGATCACTTTGGGGAAAATAATTTCAGGACAAAAAGCTCTGAAAAACTAAGAATTCTATTTAAACCCACTGGACTCAGATGGGTTTTTAGCAACAAGTAGAATTTTAATTTCTTTAACTTCCACTTGGGCCAATCTAGGAGGTGCAAAAGCTATCAGTCAAACAGGAAATTATTTGAAAGAAAGGACTTCAGGCCAAATGAGATAAATAGTTCATGTCAGCACAAACTGCAAAAATAGAAGTGGTCTGTAAATACAATTAATCTGAACAATGACAAACAACCCCAAACTCCAATAAATTAATGAAAGTCAAGTTAAATAAAATTCCATGAATATAGAAAGTCACAAGACTCAGGAGCTCCACGGAAAGCAAGAGAAAACAACACATAAAAGAGGACAAAATTATGCTTTTTTCCTCTGCTTTCAGCAATGAGTGACAAACAGTGAAGTATTTATAGGGGAATACTAAATGTATAGCTACTTGAAATATTAATATATACATAAAATAGGCAAAAATAAGAGTAGATACAAATAGATACTTCATCAAAACAAAGCAATCTATTGATTCAGGGATTAAACAGATAGATAGTCATAAGTTTTGACAGAATGTAAAAAATATTTTTGATTGAATCAAAATACTAGTGTTTTTGTTTAAAGGGGCAGCAAGACTGAGTTTTTCAGGGAAGGGTTTAGGGGGAATGATCCCGACTTGTTAAGATGCACAACTTGAAAATACTTTGAAGAATGTGTAAACCTGGGGTAAATTGGGTAAAATACAAGAGAACTGCCAAAAATAGAGGCTACATAACTCAGCTTCCTATTATACTGAGTAGAAAATTATTTAAACTAAAAAATCAAGTAGAAGCACAAGATAGGCAAAAGAGAGACTATCCAGGTTATATTTCAAGGATAGACAATTGAGAGACTCATCTTTAAATCTATTTATTTTCTTCTTTAATAACTCAGCAGAAACAACTCTGCTAACTTCCAGTCTTGTATCATCACCTACCTTCATAATACAGGCTACAACTGGAGTATGATGCCAAAACAAGTCGGGAGGAGCACAAGTGGAAAGTAAATCTCAAACCTTCAACTGGGCATTCACTGCAGAAGCCTGCTATAAATTAAGAACTTGTTCGGAAAAGATGGTGACTTAATAAAAATTAATTGACTACAGAATTGATGTTGTGATGCCATCAGAAATAAAGCAAATGCAATGAAAGAGTAACACTAAGGATGCCCCTGCCTGTAATGAGGATTTATTCATGCTGATGTACAAGGCACGTGGTACACTGTGCTCTCACACAGAGCGCTAAAATTCTCACAAGCCATCTTCCAAAAAAATAAAAAAGCAAAGAGAAGCTCTCACACAGATCTGTCAGTGAAAGCTGACAGAAAGTCACCATCTCTTGTAGCATATTGAGGTAAATATCAAAATGAGTCCTTCATCTTAAGTACCTGCTGTTCCACCCTGAAAGAAAAATCTTTGCTAAGAGCTAGTTACAAATGTGTTCTGCTGAAAATCAGATGACTGATGAGGAGGAGCTGGAACAGCCTTTAAATGCAAAGTGCCAGGAAGAAAAGGCCACATGTGAAGGCAGAGCTTGAACTTCATTTAGGGATCAGTAGGCAGTACCTGACATGCAAATAGCAGGAGACTGGACCTTATGAACAGCAAAGACCCTTAAAATCCTACATTCTTGAAAAAAAAACCTGGAATGTATAAAGCCAGATTTCATTCAGCAACAGTCAAACATGACTTCCTACAGACAGCACCTGAGAAGCACTGCTCCAATGTAGCCCAGTTATTAGTCAGGAGTTAATTACAGCCAACCAGCCAGCACTGAAAAACTGACAAACACATCCCCAGGTGACATAGCAAACTGCTACAGAGCCCAAATTTACATGTCTCTCCTAATACTAGGAATCAACAGAGCTAATGGATCACAGCTCAACAGCAAGTGGGGGGGGAAAAAAAAATAAAGTCAGATCCAAGATCTGTACACATGGCACAAAACCAGAGATTAATGGATTTTTTTGGTTTCAGGGTGGTTTTTTTTTCCTGCTCCGCTGGCCTTCTATTGAACTTTTGCCAGAATACTGACACCTAATCCAGAAAAAACAGGAAATCCTTCAAACGAGGGGTGAAAAATTTCACTTCAATGGAAATTTAGACAGTCTTTTAGGCCACAGTCTAGTAAATATTCCTATTTCTGAGAAGAAAACCTCTTCCAGTTTGGTGGTGGGGAGGGAAGAATTACAGAGTTATATGGAAAATATCCTTGAGTGATAACAGTTGGTTTTTTTATGTCAAGTCCCTAACTTATTAAAAACACCTAGAAAGACAACACCTAAGATTTAAAACAGCTGTAAACCAAAGTCTCCAAATCAAACAAACAGTTTACTTTCCATTGTCTAACCAGTTTCTACAAATGCTTTTTTTTTTGCCATTATCACCCTTGCCAGGGTGCTGGCTTTTCCACTGCAAACTTCTCCACTTCTCTTTTAGTCTTTGTACTCTGCCAAAAAAAAACCCCCAAAACCCAGAAGTATCCATACCCACTTTCAAGTGAGCTGACTAGTATTTTGAAACACAATGTCCTTTTTTTCCTGGTGGAATTATCACAGAAAGAATTAAAAATATAGGAAAAGTTGAATAACCTACTTTCTTTTACTGGACTTGGGAAAAAGTAGGATGCCTTAATGGGGTGTAATTAAGCAGATGGGATTGTGACAGTATTGATGACCTGCTGCAGAGTTTGGTTTTGACCCAAACTGCATGTGCTCCATGTTCAAAGATATGAGTGCCATAACTCATGAAGCCCCTGTTGGGAGTTTGGTCTTGAATGTTTCATTAAAGTGATCCTAGAGAAGAATCTCTCAAACATCTTTTTGCCCTGCCTGATGTAAGTTACATCACACAAAGATGTTTTGCCTTCTTCTAGAGCAGAAGTCCAGTGTTTCTGACCCAACAGCCACTCCACCACCCAGCACAGTATAACCAAAAGTTCTGTCAAGCATTCCCACACAGAAGGAAAGCTTTCTACCTGCAGAAGAGAATTACTGTGGTCTTGTGAAAAGCAAGATAAAACGTTCAGTACTTAGCTCACCACATTTCTATTTCACTGTATCATGTGAATTGCTCATAAAATTGGAATATCTATCAATATGCTTTAGACGCTTAATTGCACCAAGTATTATTTCTATTTCTTACAGGAGTGTTGAGTTGAAAAACAGCAATTTCCTCAGTAAATGTGGAAGGATTACACAAGGGCAGAGGTATTTTGGGAGATAATTCAGTAGTAATGTTCAATTTTTCTGAATAGCACTATTACATATGCCATAACATCACATTATTTGGACACTGCTCAAGCCAAGTAATACACATAAAACAAATAACAGACCTTAAAGTGTCTTTAAATACTGTCATTAATTTTTACTGTTATGCTGCAATTTAAAGATCCTGATTTACATACCTGTGATGTCTGGCCCTGTAACTTTGCAAGCTGAGTTGTTCTTATGTTTAAGGACTGACTCCTTGTGACTGTTGCTCCAGAAGATTTCCCATTAACCTTTCTTTCCAGGTGACAAGTTAGTGACGGCTTTTCTTCCAACAGAACAGCATCCCAGGGATCTTCAGCAGTCATACTTGAAGCCCTCTCTCTGTCCTCCTCTGCCTTGTTTAAAGTCTCCCCAGTGTCCACTTTTGGTTTACTCAGAGGATCCAGATCCAACCAGTCGAATTTACTGACGTCCCCGCAGCTCTCCGAGGCCGGCAGGTTGGACACCGCAGACTTTATGGAAGTCATTTGCAGGTCCGTGCTCGCCTTCCCATTTCTCAGGAATTCCGAAGTGCTTGCAATTTTGTCAAATACTTTTGCCATTTCTGGTGTGAGTACTGGAGGGTATAAAGGTAGGCCTCCGTGTGGATGGAAAGGTGTGGTAGCTGCCAGTGGGTATGAAATGTATTGTGACTGTCTTGGAAGACCAAGATAAATAGGCTCTCTAGAGGGATAGGACGACATACTTGGATGGAATCCATTCTGAAATACACCAGTCTGTTTTGTGTAAGAAGCTGAGGTGTAAATAGGAGGTAAAGTGCATGTCACAGGTGCTGGTATTCCAGGTGTCCACTGTCTCCTCTGACTCGTGGCCCCAAGACAAAATTGTGAAGACACAGATGGGCTCAAAATAGGACTTGCTGGTAATGTAGGTACTTTACTAGATTCAAAACTGTCATCCAGCAGCAGTTTCTCTAGTTCAGCATGAGTAAGCTTCTCTATGTCAATAGTACTTAGTTTATCTTCCATGCTCTTGGCATCAGACTCTGGAAAGACCATGAGATCATGGTCCTGCTTGTTATGAGTCTGTGCTTTTTGTCTGGGGCTGCTTAAAGAATGAAAGGTTTGTTTATGACCAGCTACACCTCTTTCCTTCTGCATCTTGGCTAATGCCTCAGCTTCCATCTGCAGTGCCTCCTCTTTGTCCACATCTTTTGACCTTGGGGCTGACAGAGAGGGTGAGGAGCGCTGTTTGAATCCATTGCTGCTGGATATCTGGGCCATGCCGCAAGAGCAGATGTCCATGTAAAGCAGCAACACTTCCCCTGCACTGCTTGTCTACCCTTGGCTTCAGAGCAGATTTAGCAGACCTGAAAAGGAAACGAAACATTAGAAACACATCCAACAAACCATACGTGGACAACTACTAAGTCACACACCACCAGCTGACAAAGCTGCACATGTCCTTCAGAAACCCAGGGTGTAAAATTTTGAAGAGGCCAAATTTTGTTTATTTAGGGGGAGGGAGTGTCAAATATAAAAAGAAGCCGCACAAATAAATTCACTTCGAATTATGCAAGACCCATTTATTTTTCTAACTCTGCCTACTGGTGCTGGCAAGCCCTTGGATTCCTTATGCACCCAAGCCACACAAAAGCCATCCTCAGGTATGTAGCGGTTTTCAGACTTGAGGCATTACACACGTGCAATCTTGGGAGCAGAAGTCGTTCTGAAGACTATACAAATATAGCATTGATAAAGCTCATTATCAACAGGACTTCCACCTTACTTCACTAGATTACAAAACCAGACTTTTCCAACTGCTCTACTATGACTGTAATGGTCATAATGACACTGAAGGACCTCTCTTCCTTTGGAAAATATTGTACTTTACCCTCTTAACAAGAAAAATAATGCTTATGAAATGATATTTCTTGGACAAGCAAAATCAGCTATTTAAGTACAGCTGCTCATTGACTAAACTCTTTAACAGCCATTTACAGGAAGTGTCATTCACTACCAGGTAAGGGAAGAAACTCTAAAAGGTCAGTTTTGCCTAAGGCCCCCACCAAGAAAATGGTATTTTACATTTCTCCAATTCCAGTCTTGTGTTTAGGACTATGATACAACTTCCATATTCACTGCAATATCTATGCAGACTCTTCATTAAAATAATCTTGCACGAGATTACCACAAGAACTGTGTTCTTTTTCAGCATTACTTTACTTTATTCTCCAGCTTTCTGCACACAGCCAGGTCAGAGCCGAGCCCATGAGATAAGATGTCTTCCAGCAACAGCCAGCATGCACATCGAGCAGCAAGATAAAAATCAGGAATAATGAGTTTCTGCTAGGAGGGTTACATAATCAGCAATCCTCATTAAAACACAGTTTCACTAAACTAGATGAACCTTATAGATGGAAATTATTCTGAATTTAAGTCATGCAACAATCTACAAATTAAGAATTCTCTGCAGCAAGTAAGGCAGATAACTCAAAATTCTTTATGTTCTCTTTCAATTCACACCCATTAGAAGGGTTTGGGTTTTAGACTAGTTTGGTTTTGGTTTGTTTTTTTTTTTTTTCCCCTCCTTGAATCAAACCAGTGAGATACGCTTCAAACAAAGTGACTGTATTTCTCTGGACTCCCCACACAGACAGCAAGATTCTTAACAGATTTTTAACAGATTCTTTAAATTCTTTAAGTCTGGCCAAGCTTTTGTTTTATCTACTTCATTTCAATGGCTTATAGTGTGAAGGACAGACATCTTTATAAGAGGTTCTATACATTTCAGCTCAGTCTGAAGACAAATCCAAGTGAAACCCTTCACAAAGCAAAATTAAATCAGAAATGATGTTACAGTTACCAAGACAAGATTTAAACAAAAGAGGGTGTCTTCAGAAAGACTGAAACAGTGACAGACTAACAGAATCATAAAACCCTGAAAACCACACAAGTCCTGGGGCATAAAGCCTTAAGGAGGAGCTTTGGAAGTTACAGGTATGAATCAATCCACAGGATAATGATGTAAATATTCAACACAGACAGAGTCTACAGAAAAAAACAGACACAGAGCCCCTTCTGTACAGTAGATGAAGCTGCAGTGTTTGACACCCACTAAAGCTATAAATATTGCCATTAGGAAGAAGTCTTGTCCTGTCTGCTGCCTATCTCCAGAGCTCAGCATGAAACACAATCAGGAAATAAATTTTAAAAACCCAGAACTATTTTGCTGGGCTCCCTTATAGACAATGCAAATCTCTGGTCCCATTACTGGCACAAATGTGGCCTTCAATTATTTACTACGCTCCGGTTACCAGGACAATCATAATAAAACTTCTCCTGAAGATGTACTGAATATTTTCTAGATGGTCTAAGCCTACCAGCCACAGATAATATCCTAATGAGAAATCTCATATACCTGACACCACCTTCTCAGACTGTCTAGAAAGCTAAGCTGGCTTTAATCTCTTCATTAACTTACAGCTGGTTTAAACTGCTATGTCAGATTTTTAGATGCAAGAACACAAAGTCCTCCCAGGAATTCTTACTTGACTTTTCCAAGCAGTAGCAGCCTGATGTAAATGCAGTTTACAGTTTTCAGAGTCTTTCCTGTTGCCTAAGGATTCTAAAGAGCAGCAGTGCTTTTTCCTGAACTTCATTCAAAAAAATAAAATTGAATCATACTTTCTGAGGTATTTTTACTATTCAGAACTGCTTGGGCTACCCCTTACAAGACTATCAATCCATTCAGGTGCTGATTGATACTTACAAGTGATTTTTCCTTAAGGAAATGAAAAATATACTTGTATGGTTTTTAAAGTATTTATATATAACAACAGCCAGTTCTTAAAAAAAAAAAGTTGTATTTTTCTGCTGGAATGGATGGCCTTGATCTCCGTATCACCAAGCAGTCTCCTGCTCACAAGGAGAGTCACAGTTCCAAGTCACATCTGCAGATAAACACACATTCCTCAGCTCTCACAAACAGGGTGCACAGCTACCACAGCACCTTCATTCACAACATCTAGAGAACGCCAGTCAATAACTCAATAACTCCTTGTTTATTTCTCAATTTCACATTACAGTGATGTATTTCGGTCAGCTTATGACAGCACACTTGCACTGACAAATCCAGTGACTTCCAGCACTCAAGATAGAAGGTTATTGTTAGTGGTTATCTGAAAAATTGAATTTTAGCCTTATTCTTTGCAAGACAGCCTCAACAGCATACAAACACATAATATGACTGCTGTATTTAAGTGCTGTCCTTGGCAAACTTCTAAAGTCAGTGTATAAATTTCTGTCAAATTTTATAGGCAGGCTGCAGGTTTTTCCCCAGCAGTTTGACATTTTAAAAAATGCAAAAAATCTGGTAAAGTTGCAATAGTTTTGGCAAAACTTTATCCTGCATGCCAGTTCTAAGTAGTAAATTCATATAACACATCAGAAGAAATGCTCCCTAGGCATAAGCATGATTAAAATACTGATAGACCTTCTTTTAAATGCTAACCATGCAGCATCAGTTAACTTTTTCACATAAGTTTAGCTCCACTTTGAACCTCTCACTTTGCAGCCATCTAAGGTCGAAGGCAGAGAGTGAGCAGAATTTAAACTTCTCCAACATTTACAAAGAGAAGGGCAAATTCCATTAGGATCATCTATCAGCAGGGAACTCCTCAAACACTTAAAAAAGTTTCAATTCAAATCCTGGAATCCTGAACCCTTACTGACCAAGGTATAGGAACTCACCAGAAGTTTGCAACAACTGGAGGTCATGGAAGACCCAGAAGTGATCCTTATAGAGCTAGGACTGCTCTCATCTGAACTGCTGCACACTATTTTAAGTACCAGTAATAATCAGTTTTCAGCTGTCAATCTGTTCACCTTCAAGAGCACTCCTCTTGCCAAGCACTCAAAAAACATGAGAAACATTTCGTTTATTTTTAAAGGAAAGCCAGAAGCAATTGAAGAGATGACAACAGAAATTCAGAAGTGATAAAACGATCCCCTAGACCACTTACTTGTCCCCTAATTTTGAAATCAAACAGACACATCATATTTGGGTGAAGTTGCCACACTTCCACTGCTCTAGCAGAACCTCACCTGCTTCCTTTAAAAGTGGGTCTAAAATCTCAACCACACCATTTATATCTACAGATCTGACCAAGGGTAATGCCTCTTGCAGTCAGATTTCACTAACTTGAAGCAGTATTTCCCTTCTCAACCAGTTGTGATCAGACAGGAGTCTGCAGACCTCTTTGGCTCAGGTCTAGCAGAGTTTCTGCAAGAGCAACACTTGGTCACAATTTTACATAAATGTGTTTAGAGCCTAAAGTTAATTTGATCATGCAAGTTACCTGTGTATTGTTATATAATTTTCAGTATTGCACATCATTCCTTATTTCTGAGGAGTGAAATACTCTTAAAAAATAAAAGCAAAAAACCATTAAGAACCAAGAAACTGCAAGATGCCTGCCCATCTCCTTCAGATCAAAGCCTCTACATGGAATGGAAATGAACTTTAAACCAGATTTTCACTACAACAGGCCTAAATTTAAAAAAAAATAGATAGACACGAGCCTAGCAAATACATAAAATGGAACCAGGAAGAATTTTCTTTCCAATTAGGAATTTATAGTTTTCTGGTAAGAAGCTTTGGGGAACCAATACAGGACATTACATCTCTCCCAGGACAAAGACTCCCAAAATCTAAATTAGTTTCCTATCTTAAGGAGCAAGGGATGACTTCATCAGACATAAATCGTTTTACCTTAAGCAGAGGTAATCTCACCATCTGCTCATGTACATGTTAACATTCTTCTCTATTTCAGATGAGTTGCACAGCTTTCTTCTCAGAAACACCCAAGGCTTGTAATGCCCTATTTATAATTTGTTCTACGCAAGCACAGAACATATTATTTGGTAATTTCTTCACAAGAAGTACTTTATAGCTATCAGAAATCAGTGCACATGAATTCCCTGGAGTCCAAGCACTAAATACAGAAGCAATGATAACAAGTCAGGCCATTTCCTGCATTCCTTATAAAGTAAGACCCTGGCATACAGTAGCCAGTGCTTCCTCAAAACAAGTGCAATTTTCAAAGTAACTTGGAGGTTATTTTGCCATTAAAGAAAACAAAAATAAAAATACTTGAAGCATTTGCCTCACATTGGATCATAGCTAACTTAGGAATTAACAAATCTTGCCTGCATACCAGAGACAGCAGCAGTTTTATGGGAAACCAGGGAAAACTTAGCAAAATATGACAGCAGTAATATACTGTGGAAAATACTAATCATCTGCAAAGGAATTCATAGCCAGACATTTGCCACAGCAGGAAAACTCCTTAGCAAAAAAAAAAGAAAGAAAAAAGTCACAAGAACTTTGATGTTCTGAAGCCCTCCCTGCCAGATGCACTCAGATTGCTACAAAGTGAGAAAAAAACCAAGCACATACTCATGACATGAATTCTTGAAGTAAGTCTGTTACTCTTTTTAAATAATGTTAGGTTTAAACTAGAGGTTTTCACAATAACAAACAGTTCTGAAAGGTCAGTATTAAAGCTATATAGTTCTATCACACTATCTTTCCACTAAAAACTTAGTAGCTTCTTTAATCCAGTCATTTTATTAAAATTAGCAAGTGCCTCCTTGCAAATGAGATTATCACAGGTAACCAGAAAATTGAATCCATTTTCTTTCAGCTCATATCTCCAGAACCTTCAAAGAAAATTTCACTAGCTCAAACACAGGTGCAATTTTTAATTGGGCACAAACCCTGAACCAACACTCATTTCATTTGTTTTGCTCAAAGGATTCAGATCATAAATACCTAAGCAGGAACCGCATCGCAACTCTGATTTTGAAATTTCATTTACACTTAAATAGTACAGTTTCATCACAAAACCTTTGATCTCAAGGGCTAGGCAAGAATAGGATGTTTCTAGCACTAGAACAGGAAGTCTCAGCCCTTAAGGTCTTTCAACATCAGCAACAAATCCCTTGAAAAATCCAACCTCAGCTGTTTCAGTGCTTATAAAAATTTATGAACTACTGAAATCAATTTTCACCCAGGACACTGTGCAGAGAATCATTAGTAGATATGGCACACTTGGTAGCTGCTGTAAAATTTGAATCCTCAGGTTTTGATCAATGTTTCAAGAGACACAAAGCACGGATGCATCTGTCCTGATGTTCCAGCCAGATCTCAGTGAGGGCAGCTACAGACACCCACAGGTGATGGCCACACTCCTGCCCTGCAATGGTCTGCACCACTGCCCACTGCAAGCCCTTCCATCAGCACATGTGGATACATGCAGATTTGATACAGCAGGTTTGCAAGCTTACTCAGCACATTTCTGCTATTATACTCCTCCCCTCAAATTCTGAAGCTAACCACCACTCTATTTCGGTCTCTTAAGAGATGGGGGTCATAAAGATAATTGAATTCCAGGTAAGTATCATAAAAACAAAAACCCTGACCTTGCCAAGAAGACTGCGTGTCACAGCTAGAAGAAAACTGTAGCATGAGCTCATATAACTGGGTACTGCAGATTTATCACCAGGATAAACTTTATAAATGACTGAATCATGGCAAGAAGTCCTTAAAGCCAATCAGCAGAAGACACAAATCAACAGGAAGCTTGGCATCGGTTTCATCAGCTGTAGAACTGCCCACCAAACTTTGCACCCCTGTAGTCCTCCCTATCCTGTTCTCAGCTCTCTAATAGCATCCTCCTGTTCTATTCCTGCCCAGTATCTTCTGGATGCAGGTACCAGAAAAGAGCAAGAATGAAACTGATGGCATCCCAGGCTGTTTCATTCCAATGCACTTGGCCAAGACAGTTTTTTCCATGCCTTACAGCCAAGCTTATTACCCTCATTGTTTGACAAAGGCTAGGAATTCTAGTTCTGTTGCAATGTTTCTCCTTACAGAATAACGCTTTCAATTCCACTCCCCCTGTTTCAAAAGTTTGCTTTTAAAAACTTTGTACTGGTTCCCTTGCTCTACAGACACCTCTCAAGTGGTGCTTTTCTCCACGTCACCCTGACGTACACAATCCCTCCACCAATCCTGCTTTTCAAAGGCCACTTGAAAACACTCATGCAATACAAACTTTCACACAGAATCAACATTAGCCGCTGGCTTCAGGCTTTTTTCTATTCTTTAAGCGAGGTCATTGTCCCAAATATTTTGATTCCCCAGCTGAATAATTGGTGAAGTAATTCCTGACTTGCAAAGTAATTTTATTCTGGAATATCACTTTCATGGAACAATTAAGACTGGAAGGGACCTTAGTTATTCATGCAGTGTGGGGCCTGACCCCAGCAGAGCATGACAAGTTACCTGGAGCATGTAGCTACACTAGTACTTGCATTAATCCAGATCCCAGTGGTACTAAACAGAAGACAGACAACATTTTAAACTACATATCCAATTTTATCAAAACCATAGAAAGTGTCTAGTGTAGGTAGAACAGAGAAAGAGAAACATCTATGCAGTCTGCTTTAATTACCACAGCAGAGATGCCCAAACACCTTCCATATAGTTGTATGATATTCTGCACAGACAGAGGACTATGTTAAAATCCCAATTTTTGCTAAATTATGTGCCTGAAGCAAGCCCTGCAGACATCCTCCTAATGTCGCATAACATTGAAAACACAGCAAAATGCAGGAGGTTCATGATGCAAGGTACAGGGGATATTAACACAGGGAGATGAAAACAACCCTCCTCCACAGAGATCCTATTTTACTCCCTGTGCAGCAGTGCAAAACATACACCTTCAACAAAACATCATCAAAAACATGCGTGGAGAGGAAACATTGACACCTCAGCTCTGGCCCAGACTTAGCTCTGTATCACTGTATTAGTATCACCCTAGCAGTCTAACCCAATGTAGTTCTGCTGCAGTAGCCAAATTATTTCCACCACTTGCTTCAGCAGCTGAGTTTCCCCTCAGGCAGGAAACTTGCACAGTTTCAGTTATAACCAGCAGACTCTTCTTACTCACACACCTCATATCCACAGGAGATGGAGCAGAATTGCTGATTACTAATTGACAGAACAAATGCACCACACACGTGTACCTCCATGCTTTAGCCATTAGAAAATACTAAATGCTTATTACATGTATTGATTCAACAATTACAGGGCTTGTTTGGGTTTGGTTGTTTTTACAATACACAGGTAGAGAATGGAACAGGGTGGCTACACTCAGACCAAAGGTTCATCTCATCCTTATCTTGTCTCCAAAGGTAGCTTTGGAAATGCAAATAGGAAAAAGCTAAACCAACACAAACACTTCCTCAAAATACCCTTCTAGTCTCCACTAATTTGGCACTCAAGTACTTCCTGAATCCTGAGGTAACTTCTCTAAGATTAAGACTCTTGATGAACTTTTTCATCAGGAATTTGTTCATATGGATGCTGAACATAGGTGAACTTCCAGCTCTCACTTTATAATAACAACACTGTCACCACTCTCTGCTGTAACTACAACCTAAGCAGAAGTTCAGATCAGTTATTGATGACCTGTTCTTGATCAGTCCCCCACAAACATCAACTACAACACTGAAGCCTACAACCTCAATTATTTCCTCTGGGTCACGATGCACTAAACAACCTCCAGATCTGAACCAGTGACATTCCCTTTGCACAAACACCTCAAGGTCCTCACACGCTACACACTGCAGGTTGTAGCTGGGTTTTTGTAAGTGGTGTTTTGTTTGTAACTTCAAATTACAAGTTGCATGACACATGCAGACATACCTTCTCCCTCTTAGTTCCATCTCTTCCCTCTGAAGTGACCATCACTTGGACAGCTTAATCTAAGGAAATACTTTCAAGCTGCATTTCTACACAGTTAGACATTGAAGAAACACTTCTTATAACTTTTTTTTAATGTGAGCTTTGACGAAAGCATTTCATTCTAAAGTTTTTATAGCTTAAGCCAGGTTTATCATTACCAGCACACTTTGAAACATTTCCTCCTTTTATTCCCTGTCCAGTCTGGAAACAACTTCATTCTTCTCACAAACTTACATCACACCAACCTCCTCACCTACAAATGGGCTGGATGATGCTGTATTAGATGACTCATTTTATTGACCACTGATGATAAAGACTGAACCCTGGTTCTGATAATTAATTACACATCCACATCTTCTACTTAAAATAGAACAATATGTTTACACAGTTCCACATCCATAATGTAAACAACTTACATCTGTGTAATACTCTCTCATTTTTAAGCTTGTTCTATTATCCTAAAAACAAATAAACACCAAATAATTTCTGTACTGACTGCAGACACTTAAAGGCAATACTCCTAAAAGAAAAAAAAAACTGGAAAATCTTTACCTGAATGTCTTTAAGGCTGATGTTATATTTTATGAATTTTAGTAATGTCAGTGTTGGACTTAAACTGGCCTACCCACCAGTGCTACTTCACTGCAATTTCTGAAGCTCCCATAAGGCAGCCTGAAGATTGTTCAAGAGTTTAAAAGACAAACAACATGCAATCCTGCTCTAATAAAATTCAGATCTAGCATTCACTTTTCTAAATAACCCCATACCGTCTGGTTTTGGTCCCACATCAAAGCCTAAGACAACAACAAAAAAAAAAGCTCTCCAAAACATCACCTCAGCATTTTTATTCCTTAAACAACATTTTAATCCAAGTGTCTCCAGATAGGCAGCAAATAAAACAGCAACACTGAGTAAGAAATATCACCAGTTTCAATTCAGTTTGAGAAGCAAGAAACAAAGGAACACAGAACCAGAAAGTAATTTTTTTTTACTTGACATTTTGAAATGCATCATTTTCCATTTGAGGCGTTCAATTTTCTTTGTTAGTACACAGAGAGCTACTCAAATCAGATAAAAAGAACTTAATCATCAGTATAAATATAATGATTATATGTCCTGATGAACCTTTGCATTTGAGCTCTCAGGGATGACAGCAATAACCCACAGGAAAGAGGAGCTTCAAGTACATAAATCAGGGTTACTACTGCACTGTAATCAAGACAAATCTATTTTATTAAATAAAAACTTTAAGTATTTCCTGAGATCTCCTTTGTATTTTTCATAAACAAGCATCTCTAAGAGACGTAAAAGAATGTAAAAGAATATTCAAATACAGCACAGCATTTGAGAAGATGAAACTCTAAACAACCAATTACTTGTCTGGTTTGTGATCTTCTCCCCAAAAGGCCATTTAACTTCAAGTATTTGTCATTTCTGCCTGTGGTCTCTGCCTTTATCTTCTATGCAACTTTCTTTCACTGTCCCCTTATTCTTACCAGTTTTGCTCCAACTTGCTTTTAGAAAAGAACAAACACAACCCCAAAAAACAAACACAACTTGGTGGGAATTATAATCCCTTTCTCCCCCTCCCACAAATGTGCTAAGTGAGGCCAATTTAAGCGACTTCTCTTCCTCCCAGATACATAAAGTTTTTTACAGGCCCACTCTCAGTGTTGGGAGAATGAAGCACACAACTGCCTTCAGAGCCAACAAATATAAAAAATACTTTTGTGTGTCTGATTTCATTTCCCCTGCCCCATTTCTGCTTCCCCTTTGGATTCTTCATAAATCATCCATCAGTACTACTCCTGAACACAGCTCATATTCAAAGTAAGTATTGCACAACATCTTGTACAAACACCAGACATTTTTTCTTAAATTTTCAGTTCCCTTTGGGAAAGGATCTGCATTACACACGCAATGTTATCGGTTAAAACCCCTGCATCTCTCCTCTGCCCCAAATCACTTTAACTGTGCTATGCTCTACTATCAGGCTTGTAATAAGTAATACAATGAGTAAAAAGACCACCAGAATCTCCTTTTCTTCCAAACGCTTTTCTTTTGACTGCATCTTGCTACCACATTCTTTCCCCAACAGCAGCATAGCTGAAGTGGGAGGTTACTTGTGCTAACAAAGGTGCAGGAATACCTTTTTTATTGTGTTGATACAGAATAATAAACTAGATCGAGCCAAGAAGAGCCAGGCAGTCACAAGCTCCCGTGTATCGCTAGAAATATCGGCAAAGCTCCCGGAGGAAGCGGCAGAGCTGTTTAGGGATCAGCTTTGTAAACATCCAACTTCTCCGGAACCACAGCAACTCACCGACCCGGGGCGAGCGAACCCACTCCAAAGCCAGCAAGGGGATGAACAAAAAGGAAACCTAAACCCGGTGGGTCTCTGCAGGACCGCCAAGGTGCCCCCTACGCCGGGCACCTCCCGAGCTCCGTGCGGGTGACAGCTCCCCGCCACAGCGGAGCCTTCGCCGCGGGTCCGAAAAGCGCCTCTGGCACCTGCGGAGCGCGGGCAGCCCCTCCGGCCGGCTCCGCGCCCCGAGCCGCGCTCCAGACTCGCAGCTCCCGGCTGGAAGCGCTTCCCGCAGGCGGCGCCGCCGCCCGGCCCGGGCAGCCCGCACGGCTGCGGGACGGGACGGGACGGGACGGGACGGGACGGGACGGGACGGGACGNTGGCACCGGGCTCTTCTCCTACCCGGTCCCCCAGAGGACCGGCCTCTACTTACAGGGCCACGAGGCACAGGAAGGCGACAAGGAGCAGCCAGGTGACGGGGGACAGGCTGGGCAGGAGCTGCATAGTGCCCGCTGTCCGCCCTCAGCCGCCGCCGCCGCCGCGCCCCGGCCCGCGCAGGGAGCCCGAACCGCCCGGCCGGCCGTGGGGGGGCCGCGGGGCCGGGCGGCGCTGGGGTGACTCTCCGTCATTTCCTCCCCTTATCGGCCCATCTTCCCAAGAATGCTCGGCACGACTGGGAACTTGCCCAACGCACCAGAAACGTCCGTCGGAGGGGCTGGAGCCGCGCCGCGGACACAATGGACTTCCTCAGCCGCCGGCAGCGGGGGAAGGGCCGGGACGCGGCGGGACGGGGCCGGTCGGTGACGCCGGAGCAGCCGGGGAGCCTCCAGCACGTGGGGCTGGGCTGCAGGCACGAACGCCACCACCGCTGGCCGACCCCCGTGGTTTGGAACAACAGGTTCCACTGCACAGAATTTTGCATAACTAACTTCAGAAACTACTTGGCCGGCAAGGGCAGATTCCTGTTGTCAACTCCAACCTTCCTGACATACCAACACGTTTCAGAAAGAGCAAATATTTTGGTTTGACCTTCACAATAGCTTCAAAAGAACGAAATGCTTTGGGTATGCGCAAAAGTATTGCATGTGGGATTTCATACAGAGTTTAGACAATGGGCATTTCATAATACCAAATTAAAAGTTGTCATGGACATGTAGTAGTATTATTTTTAATGCAGATGTAAAAGAATTCCAGAGAGAATAATTTTAAATTCCATCCATTCAGGGATTACCTAAAATAAGTGAAGAATTAAGTTTATGCCTTTTGGTACTTTATTCTGCACTTTTAGCACACTGAAATTCCAAAAAATCGCAAAACATTTAATGAAGCATAGAAGACACATGAAAGAAGTCACATCAGTTTAGAAGCTACAATATAAATGAATTATCAAAAATCAGTCAGGAATACATTGCTGGCAGTCCCATTTTTACTGTGGATATATATAACTATTATTTTAGTACCTAAGCATTTTCTGTTGGATAGATCTTGACTTGACTCCATTAAGGTCAATGAAAGCCCTTGCAAGTGACTTCAACATGAGCAAAATGGGGACTTGGAAGACTTGACACAAAGTGTGTTCCTGGAGAATCATCACAGACATGACTTTAATTACATAGATTAAAAAAATTACCAGAGCTCTTACTACCCTTGTGATCTAAGCCATCAGGAATTTTTCAGGCTGACAGTTATTAGGAGTAGAAATAAATCCTTTCTAATGCCGTTCCAGTTTGACAATCAGTAAGCAAATTCTGCTCCAATTTTGAACACAGAACCCAAAAAAAGGAAGCTCGAGATTCCTTTCCAAAGGAAAGGTCGGTCCAAATACACCTTCTTTCAGATTGCATTTTAGACCTTTAGTCCTGGCAGTTGTGTCCCCTGGCCACCTCCTCTGCTGGGCTCCTGTGGTGATCCTGGCCAGGAGAGTGCTGTACTTGGAGCAATTAGTGACCCACTAAATGATGCTTTACAGAGGCACGGTGTCTTCCTGACCGGGATCCTCCTGCAAACCAGTCCCCTGGTGTTTGTGCTGCTTTCCCCTTCACGTACAGGTCACATTGAACTGCTCCCAATTGCACCTATGACTCACTGGCCGCAGGGTTTACTCCTGGGATAACCATTTGTGATGTTTCATCCATTGCTAAGTAAAGGTGCATTAACCTGCTTAGTCTGAACAAAAGGCAGTTGCCACACCCAACAGTTTCAACAAGATCATGTTGGAATGAGATATCTTTAAGGTCCCTTCCAACCCAAGCCATTCTATGATTCCATGATTCCATGATCATGATCATTTGATTGACCAACTTCCACCATGTTATTACATCATATGTGACAGTAGGTCAAATATGAATCTTACTAGTTGAGAGATACGAAATATGATTGGGTTCATTCTGTGGATTACTGAAGAATTTTAGACTATTATCAAGCCTGCCTATCAATGTCACTTTAAATGTAAGAACTGTCTGTGCCTTCACTTGGAAATTATTTCCTTCTTATCAAAAAATTTTCTTGCTACTCCACATTTTAAAAAAAATAAGCCCATCCTTTTTAGCACTATCTCATTTTTGAAAGGTATTCTGAAGATACTTCATGTTAAGTAGGCACTGATTTCATCTTATCACACTGAATACAGACTGAGTGTGCTATTCCTTCCTTTGCTTTCACAGAGTCCCAAAATCATTCAGGTTGGAAAATACTTCCAAGATCACTGAGCTCAACCTTTGACCAAACACCTCGCTGTCAACTAGACCATGACACTCAGTGCCATGCCCAGTCATTTCCTTAACACCTCCAGGCATGGTGATTCCACCACCTCCCTGGGCACTCTGTTCCAGTGCTTGACAAGACTTTCAGTGAAGGAGTTATTCCTGATGTCCAGCCTGAACCTGCCCTGGCACAACTCGAGGCCATTTCCTCTTGTCCTGTTGCTGAGAGAGGAGATCCACCCTCACCTGGCTACAACCTCCTTTCAGCATGGCAGAGAGCAATAAAGGTCTCCCCTGAGCCTCCTTTTCTCCAGGTTAAACAACCCCACTCCCTCAGCTGCTCCTCAGATCCTTCACTGGCTTTGTTGCCCTTCTCTGGACTAGCTGCAGCACCTCAATGTCTTTCCTGAATTGAGGGGCTCAGAACTGGACACAGGATTCAAGGTGCCATCTCACCAGTGCGGGCTCCAGGGGGACAATCACTGCCCTAGTCCTGCTGGCCACACTACTGGTGATACAGGCCAGCACTTTGCACTGAAGAGCAACTTCAACACAAGTAACTTTTGCCTCTGCTTTCATTGTTTCTAAGCTACATCCACATCACCCAAGTACCAATTATCAGGTACAGTCTGGAAGTGGTACCAGCCAGTTTTAGAAACAGCATTTGTATGTCAGAGGCCACGTAGCCTCTCCATAGCTGGGCAGCCACAGCAGTTCTCCTTCAAGAAAGACAACTGGTTGGCCTTGGCAGCTCAGCTTCCAGGCAAAGGGACACTATTCCCTAGAGAGCTGAGTCAAGAAGGGAACAATGGCATAGCCTGCAGACTTGCTTAGGAATGGATGATTACAAGTTACCCATTCCCACATGCAGAAATGATGCCAGCTTTAAAGTATTTCTCGTACAGGAAGTTACTAATGTGCCCGTGTAAAAGCACTGCACAAGGTGTGTGTCTCAGCAGCCTCACTGTCTTGTTCCTGTGTGTCTTGTCTCTGATACACAGACCAAATGCCACAGTTGCCCTGACAGTTTTCAGGAGGTAAAACTATCATAAAAACAATGATACTTTCACTTGATAAAACTATATCTTGTAAAAAACACTACCATTTATTAAATAACATTTTAGTGAAAATTTAAATTGCATACCACAGACAGAATAAATGACAGAATTTGGTCAAATATTTGGAGAGAGTAAGTGCTGTGCTTACTATGCTGATAGTCAAACATCCCAAAAGAACTGACACACAGCATGTGCAAAGACCAAATCAGCTTGTGTAACTAACAACATTGATACTGGTATTAACTGGAAATATGACAAACTGTCACTGGTAGATGCTTTTTTAAACAATACTTAGGACATAAGGAAGCCTGAAGTGTACCTAGATCAAAAGGATGCCTACATGTAACAAAGCTTTACAAAGGTGTTGTGATGACTATAGCACATGGGAAGTAAAAAACAAAACAAAACCAAAACACC
This sequence comes from Dicaeum eximium, assembly GCA_013396995.1. NCBI lineage: Eukaryota > Metazoa > Chordata > Aves > Passeriformes > Dicaeidae > Dicaeum > Dicaeum eximium. The sequence continues at coordinate 387,548 of VWZP01000494.1, forward strand.
AAACCCAAAATCCAAACACCTCCCATCAAAACAAACAAACAAACAAACAAACAAAAAAGAATCACTAAAAACAATCACTTTAAAGCCAAAATTTCCTTAATTTTCCTGTCAGCATAAAGTGCATTTATATGACCCCCAAATTTAACAGGTGAATGCCTTGAGCTACTGGAATTGCCGCCTGCCTTTAAGTAACTGGAAGGAATAAAGTTGATGTCTATTGTTAGAGTATCCTTTTTGTAAATGACAAATTGTTAGTAGGGGCACAGGGATTATTAAAGGACAAATGTGCTTCCTGTGACAAAAAGAAGAAGGAGCATATCCTACCAAGGACAAAGACCTCTTCACAGAATCCATGCCATGTACCAGAACATGATAGAAAACCCACACCCACTTTGTGCAGCATGGAAATTCACAGGATTTCGTTCACTGGGGTGTGGACTGCAACACATAGTTTGGATTTGAAAGTAGACCAACTCAGACTATGCAGGAAAAGAAAAATATGCAACTACATCTACAACTCCAGTGTGAGGCTGCTCTTAGCATAGCTGCTAGATTCAGTGATGTTTGAATTAAAGACAAAACAGCTTTTATCTTGTTACATTTTCTTAAGGAAATCATGTTAAATATACTGAGAAACTAAGCCTAAACAGACTAAACACTAAAAAATCTACCAATCCTCAGCTAATCAAGACACTGATAGGCTGAAGGTGACCTCTATATATTTAAAGGCAACAAGTTTTAAGAGCTAATTTTGGAACAACTGGTAATTTGTATCAAAATTGCAGCCAGGGTTTTTTTAGTATCTATAAACTTTTTTTTTTCTCTGAAAGCCAGCAGAGGGAGACAGGTTGTTTTACTCTGAAAGAAAACAGACGATTGAATTACTTCAAAAACGACACCTTCTGAAAATTCACTATAATTTCCTAGCTTAGGCTTGCAATGCCTTTTCTTGGTCATTTTGAACTCTATTATTAACACTCACTTTTCTTTTTTTTCTTTTTTTTTAGTGCTTATCCAAGCTTAAAAGGCTATTGTTTACATCTGAAGATGTTTAGTCAGCAGCATGCTCCTTTTAACACTTCACTATGGATTTCTCTCAGGGAGAAAGGGGATATCACTGTTAGTAATGACTGAAAGAAAAATTAGGCCATAGTTTTGTTTTTGTTGTTTCACTGTCATGCAACAGCTTGCATGTGTTTGCAGCGTGTCTAAAGTCTGCATATGGCTCTCCAAATCTAACCAATAATTTCAGCTGGCTTTACATATGAGTTACATACTTAAGGACTAAATATAAGAAGAAAGTTCTGTTCCAAAGTAAAAACCACAAAAACAACTCCTGGTGGTTTCAAGTGCAAGTAAAATGTTCTCTTGGGTTAATTTCCTAGGACGCAGGTCTTGCTTAAGGAAATGGGAATTTAGGCATTACAGGCCAAAATATTACTACAGATCTTGGCACAGAAACATAGGTATGTCTCATATGGTCTAGGCAACATTCTCCACAAAATGACATAACAGGACATACATTTGAAATTTATAAAATATTTTGCATATTTACCCATAGTTTTGCAGATAAGTTATGGCCAGAAGAGCTACTAGAACAGGGACCTGAACAGAAGTAATTTTACACATCACTACTTGTCTTATTGTAAATAGTTTGTGATAGTATATTTTTCTTTCCATAAACTTCCTTTTGCAGATGGTTTATTTACTCAGAGAAGAAACTGTAAGAAATGCTTTTTGGATAGAATGTGTTCTAAGCAATATGCACAACTGCTATAGTTTTAAATAATCTTAAATAAAATGAAGTTTCTGAATTGTCCTAAGATAGAGTGGAAGCAGAAGAGTTAGAAAATGCATGCAGAAAGTGTGTCAGTGCTGCAGTGTACTCAGGAGGTACTGTGGGATAGGTTTTAGCCTCTAGTGTGCTTTGCTAAGAGCTATTACTCTAAGAATGGTGCCAGAAAAACCTGTGTGAGAAACTGCGGGCAACAGGATGCGTGCCTGGAAATAGCAATCATTCCTGGGGCAAAGATAATTGAGGTAATTGGGAAGCCTGCTAGTATTTAAAATCCCAATCACAACCAGTCATGCTTAATCAGACATCCAAAGGCAGAGGATGATAAAACTGCATATTGAGTATGCACTTGCATTATCCCATATCAAGAAGTTCAAACAAACCAACCAGCACTACCAGTAGGAGTCCTACACAGCAGAGAGACTTCCACAGGCTAAGAAAGGGGTTATAAGGTCTTCTCCCAGCTGCTCATGTTCCTGTAGCTCCATGAAAGATCCAAGCCCTTCCTAGCAAAATCTGGTTTTTTCTTTCTGGTACAAGCTAATTGCATGAAGCTTCTTGTAGCTACCCTATGTTCCTCAGTAACAAAACTTCACAGTTCTTTTAGCATTGCAAGCCCAGGGAAATATTCTATCATTAGAAAAGTATTGAACAATTCCTTATGTCATGCTTTTACTTGTAGTTACACAGTGTATATTGGTAAAAAGGAATTATCCCACCAAGTACATTCACTGAGGTATTTTCATATCCCTGTTCAAGTTTAAATCTGTCATGGCTCTGGCCCTTAATCCTTGTATTTTGGTATACAATCTTTTGTAGTTTTCAGAGGGGAAGTAAAGTACACAATGTGTTCCCTGGAGGACATTTGTAAAACCAGTTTTCAGGTTAAGGGTCAATGATCTAAATTCTGGAAGCAGCAGAATTATTTTTAAATGCCTTAAGTCCTTGCCAATATTCTTTAGTTGGTAAATAGGCATCTTCTACTTAGGGATGACAGTTATGTAACAGTAGAGCACTGGCACATTATTCAAAGGGATTTATTGCTTTCCTTTGCTGCTTGCATTCATGAGTAGAAAGACACCCATGCTTGAGGGACTAAACTGGAGAGAGCTTTAATGAAAATTATCTCTGCGTTTGGTGGAAAACTTTTCAGATAGGATTGCTGTGGTCAGCCTCCAGAAAAAAGAACCCAACAACATCAGAGGCCAACAACATTAGTACGTGTCACAACTCACTGAACAACTTACCACAGAGCTTGTGTGCGTGGGAGGGAAAAAAAGCGGTGTGTGGTCATGTGTGCACAGCTCACTGAGAAACTTCAGGGGGGAGGACAGCTGAGGGACTTACCACACAGTTCTGGCCTTGTTACAAACCCCACCTTTGTGGATACACCGTCCAACAGAACAATTCCGCCAAACGGGAATTGCAGCGGGAGCTCCATCTGGATTGAGCTGAACACCCAAGTGTGGGTGGGCAGAGAACATTGGGAATGTCCCTTCTGATCTTCCAGGGTGCCAGGGAAATCACCTGTCAAATCACCTTCTTGGGCTCCACAGTCATCTTCCTGCAATGAAGCAGTGACACATCAGGCTGTGGAGAAATACAGCCCCTCTCCTAAGAACACAGGCAGTACTGAAGCACTTGGAAATATTAATGTTAAGAAAATTACTTATTTTCCAAACATAAATGCAGTGTTAAGCTTTAAATAGTAATGGCCCTTTGCTTGAGATATATACTGAAGAGTAGCTGAAGGATGTGGAAGAGGATATGGATAAGGGAATGACACCACAGTATTGGCTAATTCTGCCTGTGATACCATACCTTCAAACTAAAACCTTCAAGCTGCAAGCTGCAAGAGAGTAGGTTTAGATTAGGTATTAGGAAAAATTTCTTTACTGTGAGGGTGGTGAGGCACTGGCACAGGCTGCCCAGAGAAGCTGTGGATGTCCCATCCCTGGAAATATTTAAGGCCAGGTGGGATAGAGCTGTGAGCAGCCTGGTCTAATGGAAGGTGTCCCTGCCCATGACAAACCATTCTATGATTCTATGATACTAAGTTTGCCACAGTGAAGCAAGTATTTAAGATTGTGTATGTGTGTGTGTGGTGAAAGTGTAGACTGGTCTAACAACTCTTAGAAATCTCTAAATTGAATCAGTTTTAGCTACCTTGTTTTAACTAAATCCCAGGCCTTTCAGAAAAAAAAAATTAAATTGTGTATATGTCACCTGCAAATGTTACTTCTTCTAGAATATTGCATAGTCTTTTAGGAGAGAAGAAATTCATTATCCAAGTCAGGAATCATCATCAAGCATGATTTTGGTTTTGTGTTTAAATAAATGGAAGCTGTGCCCTTTTCTCACTGAAAGAATAGCATAAAAAGAACAAAACTATCTTTGCCTTATTCCACTAAAACCAGTGGATGGATTCACTTGCAGTGTTTTGGCATTCCCAAAGGTATCTGGCTGAATACTTAACCCATGGAAGCTACACATTAAAATACCACACTAATGAAAAGTTACATCCTCCAGCTATTTATGCATTCTCTGTTAGCAAGGGCATCCTGTCCTCCTTAGTCTCACATCATTAAAAACAAGTCCAGCTCCTGGTCATTAGGTTATGATATAAAATGCCCACCTCCCATGTAATATTAAAAACCTTTAAAAATCCACAAGGTTTAAGTCAGAAAAGTCAGAATTTTTCTAAAACCTGGTAGTCTTCGTGAGATTTAAAACTGAATAAAGATTAACTACATTTTCCTGAAGCAGCAGAGAATACACTGATCATCCCTGACATCTGTCTTAGGTTGACAGATACTTTAACAGCTTGTTCTAAGGACAGACAGAAGTATAATTTTTTCAACTCTGAAAAGATATGAAACATTCCCAGCCTTTTAGAGATATTTGGAAAAATATCTCTGGATATTTTTGAGGATGCATACAGCTTTCACTAAAGGGGGAAAGTACACATTGAAAACAAATGGTTTGGGGGTTTTTTTCAATAAATTGATTGCTATCACAAATCCCACAGTTTGGAACAATCAAACTAAAAATGCTATTTTCAATTATACCACTTCTACCTCCTTATTTTCTCACACATCACAGTTTCATGAGCTCTGCAGCCACTGCAGAGTTTTCTGAGGAAAAGGACAGATAGCCTGACAGCTGTAGAGGGCTTACACTGAAAGCATTTAAAGAATCCTTCTTTAATCTGATTTTGGTGGAAATTAAGCTTTATACGTCTTCTGTTTGCACCGAAATTAACAGGGTTGATCTCAAGGATGAGTAAAACATCTCTGGGGGAAGGGAAGGGAAGGGAAGG
>VWZP01000494.1:400908-444574 GCA_013396995.1 Dicaeum eximium
GCTCCCGCCGGCCGGGCTGGGACGCGGGGGGTGGGGCGGTGGAATCTCGGGGCTGCCGGGCTTGCGGGGCGCAGATGAAGTTTTCCCGGCGGGAAGGCGGCTCCAGGTGTGGGGCTGTGTGTCCCTGTCCCCGCCGTTCGTCCCCCCGCGGCCGTGCGGAGCTGACGGGGAGTGTGGAGCCGGCAGCAACGAAGGCAGAGCTGGCGGCGGCAGAAGCGGTGAATGGCTCGTAATTGCACAACCGCAGGGAAGACTTGGGCAGGAGACTCGGCGGGTTTCGCTAGAAAGGGCTCAGCTCTTCAGCGTTAGTACCTGGGGCAAAGAGCGGTTTGGGTTGGAGGGACCCTGAGGAGCATCTCCTTCCAACCCCGTGCCATGGACAGGGACACCTTCACTAGACCAGGCTGCTAGAGCCACATCCAGCCTGGCCTTGAATACGCCAAAAATGAGCCATGCAGAGCTCCTCTGGGCAGCCTGTGCCTGAGGAGCATCTCCTTCCAACCCCGTGCCATGGACAGGGACACCTTCACTAGACCAGGCTGCTAGAGCCACATCCAGCCTGGCCTTGAATACGCCAAAAATGAGCCATGCAGAGCTCCTCTGGGCAGCCTGTGCCAGTGCCTCACCAGCCTCACAGTAAAGAATTATTTCCTATCTAATCTAAACCTACTCTCTTTCAGTTTGAAGGCATTCCTCCTCCTGTCACTACATGCTCTTTTAAATAATCTCTCTTCGTCTTTCCTGAAGGCTGCCTTCAGGTCGTGAAAAGCTAACATTAGGTCACCCTGAAGCCTTCTCTTTTCCAAGCTGAAAAATCCCAACTCTCCCAGCCTTTCCCTGTAGGAGAGGTGCTCCATCCTCTGATGGATTTGGTGGCCTCCTCTGGACTGACTCCAGCAGATCGCTGTCCTTCCTGTGCTGGGGTCCCCAGAGCTGATCATGTAACTCCAGTACCCCTGGAGGAGCTAAGGAAAGTACTCCATGCACTCAGAGATAATTCCAAAAGTGGGAAAGGTTGAGATGTGGCTGTAGAGAGGTAACGTTTTTTGCTGAAGTGAACATGGCTAAGGCTTTCAAAAGAGTTTGCATTTGGCAACTCTGTTCAGTAAGCCTTTCAGGAGAAAAAAGCCTTCATTGACTTACAAGTATTTGCTATGGAAAGATAACATCCAGTAGTTTCAGCATGAAACCATCACAGTGTCAAGAGTGAAGTGCCTGTGCACCCGTGGTATCAAGTTGAGTGTGGAGGTTTGTTTTGTTTTGGGGTTTTTTGTCGTTTTGTTTTCTCTCAGCGTCAAGAAAAGTCCTGTAGCTGCCTCAGTATTGATGCACCTGTACTCTGAATTCTCAAGTGACTGTCCCTCTCAACCAAACAATGCAGCACAGGGAAGATTCCTGCTGTAGAGACTGGATAGGAGCCACTCAAGGACTTTGAGAGGTTTTGTTGTAACCTTTATGGACCTCTGCTTAGAACTAACAGAAGGTTTATGGGAGAAGCCCACATTTCTGTGAGCACTTAAGATCCTGTTGTGTTTCTCACTGTCATTTACTACACAGTGATCTTGCAGAGTCACCATGAGCCACAGATTACTAACCTGGTTACATACAGTGCCTCCTGTCATCATCTATTTAACCCTTTTACTTGCTTCTGTCATCTCTAGGATAGTAGCAGTCTTTTGTTTCAGAATAAGAAAGATAATTATATTAAAAAAAATAACATAGGTTTAAACAAATTGTGTTGATGTAGAGCAGTGTGAATCTCATTCACTTCTAACCAAGACATTTAACATAAACAAAGAAAAGGGGGAAATAAAATTATACATTAATATTGTCTGTTGGGTCTGCTTAAAACTTACATTAGCAATTGGATGCAAAGGCATCTGATGTTTGTTATCACACTGCCAGAGATACCATTATTTGGTGTCTGAAATTACGTTCAGAAAACCCCACTGGCTAAATAAAACTGAGCAACAACAATAACAATAGTTATTTTTTAATAATACTAAGGCAGCGTTTTCATACCTTGGCTGTGCAGTACTGGTAGTGCTGCAGACATAATCTTTCTGTCCATATAAGCCAAATTAAAGCTTTTCTGTCAGAAACTGCTGCACACACACCTCCCCCCTCATTATACATACCTAACTGAAATTGCAGTCATGAAAGTGGAGAGCAGTAGTTCTCTGAGGTAATAAAAAATGTAAAATATATTGACATAAATGTCAGAGGTGTGAAAATATTGACGCGGCAGTTTTAGGGCTGTGCTGACTAAACAAATGCGCTTTACATAAGAAAGATAAAACCATTTACTGTTAAGTTTGAAGCCACTATTGGGGCTTCCTGTGATCTGATCTCCTGTGTGGAGGTGTTTGATCTAGTGAGGTATTGTGCTTTCAGTGCTGATTGCTCGGTAAGCAGAAAAGAGTTCTCTGAAGTTGCTGTCAGATATGTCAGACATGAGCCTTTTGCGTAGGGGTCTGCTTTTATGAAGAGAAAGTCATGGCCAGGTGCTAATGCCAAACCCACTGAAATCAGAGTCTAAAGTCATGTTGCTTTCAATAGCTTTTGCTCTTCTGTATGTGTGTGATTTGACAGTTGGAAAAGCAAAAGAAACTGCATTTCGTTAGAGCCATTTTAATCACATTCAGTTGTAAATATAATTCTTCATCATAGGTAATTCAAGAGAAGTGTAGACTCTTTTCATGACTGCATTTGTCCTGCTAATCTTTACAAAACTAAAATGGGATGTTGAGGCATGTTTTGTTTCTAAGCAAGTTGAAATCAATGGGAATTAGCAAATTGTGAACGTAAATCTCCTTAGGCAGCTATCTTTAAGTGCCTAAATATTTTTAAATCTGGCTCCACATCATTAGATTTAGATTTATTCTGGATAACTATTTTGTATTTTTTTTTCAAAGGGGGAAAAAGGTGCCTTGGACTCCTGGGGCATTCAAGGCTTACTTTAGCATCAGCACTTGTTGTTGACTGGAGCAAAATGCATATTGTTAGAATAATTGAAAGACTTTTTGATTTGAGTTACAGTTTGAGCTAATTCACTGTTCACGTGTAGTAGCACATTTGAGGTTGCTTTTTACGTCAGCACTGACAAAACTGCTTTTGTGAAAATTAATTTATGAGACTCCAGCTGTACTGTTGTATTGTGTTCTGTGTGGGAACTGAAATTAGAGTGCAGGAAGCTATAGTTGTAACAGTAATTTTTTTTAAAATTTCCTTTTGAAGTTGATAAGATTTTTATCAAGTATACATTGAGTTCAGTACAAGTTTTTGCTTGACTATTGGCTTCATAAATCTTTTTCTGAGGCAACCTTGTTGGAAAGAATTCATAAAACCAAGCAAGTTGCTTTGAAAAACAAGGCTAATATTTCAACATTCTTTTGTAAGTTAGTAAGGTAGCTTTGTAGACAGAGGTATTTATTTTTTTGAAGCAAGGAGAGAGAGATTCCTTGGAGGCAGGTAATATTCTAAATATATATATGTATTTGTGTGTGTGCACACAGGCTTTTAAATTATGAACCATTAACATTGCAACACGAATAAAAGTTTTCAGACTTCACTTAGAACAGAGCTAAGCTTGTGTGTAGTATCAGCCATACAATTTGCTTCTATGCCATCTTTCTTTTTGGACATAGTTGTGTAGTTTCATGATATTATCCTCTACTGTAGTGGTTTGGACATAAAATTGCTCTTTCCCACTAGAGCATTCATAGTTTGTGTTACTATTGGATGACTCATTTAGTAAAACAGCTGAAGTGCATTTTTTAAAAGGAGGTTCTTTCAGCAAATGTTGTACTAGGCACAGTCGAGGCATGCTGTGTTTTCTGGGAAGCTGAAAAAAGCAGCTGTTCCATCAGCCAGCTTCTAGTTGTTAAAGAGAATTAAGCAGCTCCAGTACAGTGAAAATGTAACAAATACAACTCAAAAGAATTTAAGTCACATAAACAGGATGGGGAAAAAGGATTCTGCTGCCTTTATGTACTTAAATTATACTGTTTAACAAAGAACTATTTCCATGCAAGATTAAAATGCTTTGTGAAAAAATAAGGAAGGTCTCCTGGTGCAGAGAACTGAGTGGGATGTGCTCTAACAAAAGGTTAGGACAGCATGACCAATGTGAAACCTGTTGGATATTGGCCAGGAAAAAAAAAAAGCGAAATCTGAATTATATGGTTAGTGAACAGCATTGACAGAAGAGAAAAGAAAAATACTTCAAGGAAAATGAAACTTTATTTATATATATATATATATATATAATTATGTAGCAGTAATGGCTGGCTTATAATAGTTAATAGCTTGCACATTAACTTCTAAAAGGATCAGTTTTCATTTGGGAAGGGAGGGTGCAGGTGTTTTTGTGTTTTGGATGTTGACTTGTACAGGGAAAACTGCTGCAGCTTGTAGCCATTTCCCTTTGCATGACGTTTCCTGCTCGTGTCTTCAAGGAGCAAACCCAGTGTGGGGGACTGGTGACAAGTGAAGAGACACCCTCACCACAGCCAGAGGTTTGTAGTTTAACAGAGTGAGAGCAAACAGGTTTTTCCACTTGCTCCTCAAAACTGCTGCCACATGTCAGCTGTGATGCATGTTTTTGTTTCTAAGCCAGATTTGTTTATGCCAGATTAGCTCATTGATCAAACAGTGTGAAGAAGATGCATTAACTGTTGATTAATGGACTTTCATACCTTACTTAGGGTATGATAGCTTAGGGTCTCTGTGCAGCAAGTGCTCCTGAAAAAACTGGGGGAGCTAATACCGGTGTTTCCAAACAGAATATGGCAGAAGAATAGTCTGTTTCTGCCTAATTTCAAACATTTAATGTAGTTTTTTTAGGATTCTGTAGGTGGATCAATTCATAGATTTGCAAATAAAATTTAAAGAAATGGGAAAAGCCCATGGAATGAAACATTTCCTGTTTAAACTGTGATGCATGGACAGGTATATTGCTGTTTCAGAGAGGTGAAAACAGAGAGGGAATACTTTGTCTCATTCTAGTACTGAGGGTGGAATATTCTTAGAAAAATAAAAATCAGTAGATATATTTTATCTATTTCCTGGCTTTTTTTTTTTTTTAATTCAGCACTGCCTGTGAAGATTGTTCATTCTCCAGTGTACAGCATTAAAATAGGAAGTCACATTACAGTCATGGCTGTAGAGAACATTACTGTTATCCTGCACATCTGCACTGTGTCTCACACAGGTTTAATTACTTCCATATCAGCTAAAGCAGCCATATGTGAAATTTGTGAGTAGGTAGGTTTGTTGTGTATTATGTGAGTGCAGATTTATGTTCTCATTGCCCATCATAATACACATGGGTTTAGCAAATGTGTGATGTGACATTTACAGTGTTGTGCTGTCTTGCATCATAACCATCCACTGACCTTCTGCATGTGCAGACACTGCATCCTGATGTCACTGTATCCTTTTGCCTATCTCAGTTAGAAACTTTGACATGGGGTGTTACTTCTTTAAAAATACTAGTGCTTTGCTGGGAAGGTGATAGAGATGTCAGTAGCTGCATGATGCTGTTTTCTGGGCAATGGGTGCTACATTAATGAAAAGTAATTTTTGGGTTTGTGTTATAATACCTGGCAGCTGTATAAAATAGTTGTTTAGCAGCTTGTGTTACTGTTGCTGGAACAACCTTTAGAAGTAGCATTTTGAAGTTACCTCCCAAAGCCTGTAGCTCTTTATAATTCAAATGTTCAATCCTGTTTCACTGACATTGATAGGAATTTGTGAATAACAAATAATCAAGATTGCTGGCAGGCAGCCTGCAGCTTTTCTTTTCCAGTTGTATTTTTCTGTTCATGCAAGTACATTGGTGGCTCTGTTTTTTGCTGACTGTCTCATTCTTTTGGCTCTCACTCTGTTTTTTTGAAATAGTTGGAGAAGTTATTTTTCCTTTTCCCTGAAAGCTCAGGATATTGGCTTTGTTTATAAACTACAGTATTTGTCAGTTCTAGAGCACTACTTTTATGACTAGTTCTCTTTATGTACTACCAGTGAGAATGTTTGTTTCCCTCTTGTAAAGATAAGATGGATTTCTGATACCAGCAGATTACAGCTGTGCTACCTTTACATGTACGTGGGCTACCTGTCTTTGACCAAAATCACTTAATTTCCAGATGACAATTGTAACATTAACTCTCTCCATCTGTCTTTGAGAAAGTAGTCAGCTGGGCAGATCCATAACAGTTTATATTTGTATTAAAGCTTATAGAAGCAGGAAGAATAGTAATAATAATAATACTATGCCACATGGCAGGGCAGGAGGGTGTATGCTGTGCATTATGTACTGCTGATGGCACTGAGCAAGCTGACACTGCTGCTCTTCTGCAGCACCCTCTGTGAGTGCTCACTTGGTGGCTCTAGTACAGAAGAAAGCCACACTCCTGGGTCAGACACATGGATGCACTCTAAATGCCTGGGAAGGGATGGGCACCCAGGAGTGGGTTTTCAAAAGTACAGAACTCTTAAAAGCAGCTGGTAGCAGGCTGAGAGTGGAATGAACTCGCTTGGTGGAGCAAAAAGGGGAACCCCCACTTTTCTTCTCATCCAGCCTTTTCTCACTCTTCTCTACAGCTGCTGAATAAGAGTTGTGCTGAGTTTTTCTGGTAGGTGATTAGTGTTAGATTTTGCAATGGGCCTGGTTTCTGTCTGTTAATACACGTCAGAGTAGAAGGTGCTCGGTGACTCAGGTGTGACTGGCACACTCTAAAGGTTGACTCATGTCTTAGTCACCTGCTTTTCTCAAGGAAATTTTGGTGAGTATAGTCTTGGACTAGTAGATACCTAAATGCAGTAACTCTGTCTTCACTAGGTAATTGTTTTTTATTCTAAAAAATGTATTTCCAATTTACTTGTTACATCACAGTTGGGTTCCTTAAAATACTGTGGGAAGTGCAGTGTTAGGCACAGTTGTCTGCAGAGTCAGGTGTGATGATAGAGATTTTGTTTACTTACCCATTTTGGACTCCTCTGCTTTTAATTCTTCCTGGCATGTGTGAAATTTTTTAGCTTGTTTCATCAAAAAAGCTAAAATAAAAACACACACTGCACAACCTGAAGCAAAACTGCCTGATGAAGTCTTCTGAGGAGCCTATTACATCAAATAGATAGGAGGAACATACTGTGATACCATCCGGTCTTTCCCATTGTGTATGGCAGCATGTAATTACAAAGGTTAAAAAACCCCCATTGCCCATGAGCACAAACTCCACAGAATGTCAGCAGAGCCAGGGGCACATAGTTTGATTAGGCCTTTTGATAGATCAGCTCTGCTGACTACTGCACAGGTAGTTAAGGATGATAGAGCTCCAGTTGCCCATCCCAAATCTGGAGGTGATCAGTGCTCCCTCAGATGGGGTTTGGTTGATCAGCGTGGTTATTAATATCTCTGTTGTTTCAGCTCAGCATGAACATTTTATGTATCAGTGTTTCCCAGGAGCAAGGAAAATGTCTTAAAAATCTAAGTGTGCCCCTCTTCAACCTAAACTAGCAATCCTTGTCTACGCAATTGTTCATGTTACTAGAAGCTGTAGGTAAAGAGTTTTAAGAGATGTCTTTAAAATGGATCAAAGACCAGGTGTCATTGTTGATAGTGCTGGCTTTAGCACTTGCTGTAGGCAAAGAATGAGTCCAGACTTGTGGGAAGCACCTGAGCTTCTGGCTTGCTGTGCTTCTCTGCCATCACCTGTTGGGCTTGAACATGCTCATTTCATAGCCACATAATGATTTTCTAAAACACTGTTTACATACCTTGCATAACTAGAGCAGTGTATAATAATATTAGATTCCTTTTGTTACTATAATTTGGTATATATGAAAATATTTTGGTTGGAAAAATATCCATCTATCAGATTCCAAAATTTTAGTATTATCAGAAGGCTACACTGTTCAAAAATAAATGCTTCAAACATACATAACCTTTTAAAAAATGTAAAAAATTTCCTAGACTTGAAGCATGCTTACATCCTTTCACTTAGAAATTACTAGACAGCCCCATTTATACTTTGCAAGAGCTTCAGCAAGGTTTTTGTTTTACCTGTAGTACCAAGTACCAAGAACTACTCTGAGTCCTGACATCCACATCAAGATTAGGAGACTTGAAGGCCTAGCATTTGTTAGTTGTTATCATCATCTCCTGTGATTAAATCCTGTTGAAATTACAAATCTAGGCACAGCGTTTATACAACGATATTCTGTAATTAAAACACCCAACATACTGGAACTTTGGCATTTTTAAAAGCAGTGGTGAATACCTAACCCTTCTCTCATCAGCTTTGTAAGTCCCTGCAAGCCAACAGTTTGTGTAGAGGTATAGAAATTAACTTACCAGTCCCAGCAAATGAGTCTGGCTCTGGTTTCCTTGTGTGTTTGTTTGCTTGTTTTAAGGGCATAACCTAGGCAAGGCTAGTCAGAGTTGTGAATCTGACTGCAGTGCTGACATCCAATTTCAAATGCTCAGTGTGGCAGCAACAATAGCTCCTGCTATCCCATCTGGAAATGATCAGATACTAGTTATTTTTAAAAATGCAAGTAACAGGTATTTGCAAAGCATAATCCATTTCAGCTCCTTTTGCTGAAGATGTGATTAAGAAAAAGCAGTTACAGAAAATTCTTGTAATTCTTGAGCCTTTGACATATAAAACAATAGATGGATAGGTGGATATACTTTTATCTCCAGCTATTTCCTCATCCCTAACAAAAGAAATAATATCTCTGCACATCCTGAATGTTTTTTTTATTTTTGTATTTGAGTGCTTTTATTTTCCTAGCAGTTGAATGAGGGGGAATAAAGGGTGTCAACAATGCTTAATATTAAGTATGTACCACTATCAACATTTATTGCCAAAGTAAAGGGCAGCTTAACCCAAGCAAAAGCAATGCATCTCTGTCAAGTACCAGATCATGTAGTCAGGAAAACTGCCAGTGACACCATAATTAGTTTGTCCCTTTCTCCCCTCCCCCTAAAAAGAGATTTGGTGGTGGTGGACATAAGTACTTTTGACAGAATTCCTTGCATGACTTGCTAAAGCACTTGTACAGAAATTCCTCTTGTAGCAGGTATACTTTTGATTTATTTGACAGCACATTTCTTCAATATTACGTCTTTTTCTTTGACATAGCTAAGCTAATTTTAGACAGTCTTCAACTGGCAACTTTCACCTTCTAGGAGGTGATTTATATTACCAATGTAATACTGGAGTTTGCTCAAATTTCTTATAGAATATCCACAGACAGTGGAGTGTCACAGTCTGAACTGGCCAGATTGTCTCAAGAGCCTGACTTTGCTGTCAGATGCTGGATTACCATCATTACTTTTCTTAGCTGGATTCCCTGAATTAGACAGACTCACTCTGTCTAATTATTCCATCTTACCAGCTTCTGAATAAATTCTTTTCAACCAAGTTTGGTAGAGGGGAAGAAGACAAAGATCAAGAACTCAAAGTGCTCAGTGCTCATCAAATTATGTTTAGCTCCACCTAAGGCACTAAAGAAAGGGTGAGAAAACCGTTTTAATAAAGCCCCAGCCTCAGCAACAATTTCAGGTGGTGTGAATACCATTTTTCAGGAATCTCTATCCACCTGAAATACGGATATAACATGGGTTGTAAAATATCCTTCCTCCAAATAAATTTTGGATATGATCTTGACTCCAAATTAGGCAAAGTATTTCAGTGTTGAAACATAAAATCCACTGGCATTACTACACAAAGATCTGAATCAATGTCCCTAATGATCTTTAGGAGTTTGCCAATAAATTCAGCAAAGGCATGATCCAAGTAGGAATGTCAGTATTAGTTATGGGAGACCTGAACATCCTAAATAGGTGTTCTCATCTGTTATTGATAATACCTCAGCATGTTATAAACCTCTCATTTACAATTTAGGTTTGGCTAAGAATGGCCTCCAAAAATTAAGGCTGTATTACTTCTTTGAGTTTTTGTGTTCCTTGAGAGCAGGACATTGTGAGGAAAGTGGGTTATTACAGGTATCTATGTAGGAATGTAAAAGAATTTTCCTCAGTACAGTAGGATAACATGATGTATGTTAATTTTTGTGACCTGGTCTCATTTCAGATGAAGAGGTTATCTGCCCTGCCCCAACAGTGTCTTTTGCTGATGACATGTCTCCTCATGGCCTTGGAAGCTGTACCTATAGACATAGATAAGACAAAAGTCAAAGCAGAAGGCCAAGTAGAAGGAGAGAAGGTAGAAAATCCAGTAAGTATAAAGAAACTGATCTGATTAAGTGTTTATCCTAATTATTATTAATCGGGATATAACAAACTCCTTTAGAAGGAAACTAATATTCCCCAGTATTGTCAGTGTGTGTGCCATCTACTATGGCAATGTTCTGTTTAAATTTGCTCTTTATTTTTTTCAATGAGCTGCTAAAGGTGAGGTGGCACATGGAAGGAATTCCCAGCTTACAACAGGAAGAGCATACTGTTCCACAGAGACTTACTTCAAGTGATTGGGTGGTGCCTTAAGAAATTTCACTCACTGATTCCAGTTCAGTGTTTCAAATAGAACAGTAACAAATGAATTGCACTGTTTCAAAAAAGCCACACACTGCATTAATGTGACAGATGCTTGTGTATTACAAGCATTCCTAATCACTTTTCTCCTCTTCCTTGTCAATTGCTGAAACAAATGGATCATAAATTGCTATAGGGCAATGATGCAAATCAGAAAACACAAAGATATGTAAGACAGCATAGTGCCTGTGTTGCTAAGATTGAAGTGTCATTTAAACAGAACTAATTAACTAATTGTTTGTCAGTATAGTCTTTCCTCAATTTATCTTTTTTTTTTTTTTTTTTTTTGAAGGATACAGGACTTTATTATGATGAATATCTCAGGCAAGTAATAGATGTCTTGGAAACTGATAAGCATTTCAGGGAGAAACTCCAGACTGCTGACATAGAAGAAATAAAGGTAGGTTTGGAAAAAAAGTTAAACTGAGGTTAATGAAATCCATAATCATGAGCCATATATGTTGTATTCTTTCTTCCTGTCCCTGTTGTGGATTGCCCTTTCAGCAGCTAGAAATTTAGGAAGGGATGAGTAGGAAACAGTCTAAAGTGACAGACTTAAGGAAGAGATCCTGCCTTTTGTGTTTCCTTTAATCCCTTATGTTGCTGTTGGCAGTTTGTGACATCTCTTCTTTCTGTTCTGTATCTAGTGTCAGCCTTGGAGATTGCTCTCCATTTCCAGGTTCTTGCAATACACATTGGTGGCTGCTGCTGCCTTGTACCTTCCCTCAAGCCTAACAGCCCTCCTTGAGTGAATCAGGCACTTTTTGTGCTTCTCACAGTTCTTTTGAACTCCGTTGGGAGTATTTGATCAAGAAATTTGCCATAAACTTTATTAGGCATTGCTCCTTCAGGGTTATGGTATTGCTCTTTGGAGGAGCAAGATACTTAGAAATTCTCTTTTCTGAAAGCTTTTAGGATTCCTCTCTGTTTCTATAACCATAGGCATAAAAATTTTGAATCTGCTCTTTGAAAAAATGTTTAGAGTCTTACCGTGTGGGCTACAGTATTGCCAGAGAGTGCCATTAGTCTGCTGTCTTGCAGCTTGTGTCCAATGGGAATCCTAAAGGCTTCTTTCTCCCAGTGTTTATGCATGACTTCTTTGTTTTTTGACAGAGTGGAAAGCTAAGCAGAGAGCTTGATTTAGTCAGCCACCATGTGAGAACACGGCTGGATGAACTAAAAAGACAAGAGGTAGCAAGATTAAGAATGCTAATTAAAGCTAAAATGGATTCTGTGCAAGGTAAGAGTACAGAATTTATGTAGGTGAGTTAACAGATGGAATTGTGTTAGAGAAATGTCAAAGTCCAGCAGCTGTGCATTGTTTGTTGTCACCAGTAATGACTAAACTGAGAGTGAGTGTTCTTTCTGAGCTGGCCTGGAGCCATTAAAGACCTGTCTTTATAGGAAACTGGGGAGAAGAGAAAAGCCATCTCTGTTTTATAAATAACTGAACTTGTTTCTGTCAGTGGATTTTTCAGATACTTGTACCTCTTATTTTCAACCTCTTATTTTTGTAATGCATCAGTTCATAGATTACTCACAGAGAACCAGTAACACAGTAGGACTGTGTTTAAGAAAAAATACACAGTATTTCACATCACAGTATTTCATATCCTTAGGGGGTAGAAAATTAATTTTTTTTGTCAGTATTTTATTATTGTAAAAATGTTTGCAAGTTTTTGAGAGGGATCCCAAGGAATTGAATACATAATGCTTCAAATGAAGTACTCTTAGAATAAGGATCTGTCTTGCAGGCTAAGCAAATATAGATGTGGCAAATTGACCAAAGAAGTGTGCACATGCAAATAAATGTTTATGGGGATGTTGTTCCTGTTGCAGACAAGCAGTCCAGTGATATCATGGTGACATTCACAGCTAGGTGACAGCACCTAATGATACCTGGGTGTGTACATAGTTTTTTTAGATATGGTGAAGTTTAATGGACTGATAACTTCTACCCCTCTCTGCATTCATAAATCAATAGTAATTAACAGAGTGTACTTAAGAAAAATAATTCCCCCCAACACCTTAGATCTTACTGTGTAAATGTGAGATCTGACATTTGGGAACAGATTATTGCAGAAGTTCAGAATATTTAGAGGAGTACTAAGATGTAAGAACATTTTGCAAAGTTCATAGTCAGCTTTGCCCATGAGTGCTTCACATCAGATATGAGTATGGCCAGATTACCTATAAAATACAGCTGCCTTTACACACCTAGACAACATCTTGGAATATGCACAAAGAGCATTAAAATAGCAGCAGGCAGAGTGGTTTGATTTTCTTTTATTTGCTCTTGTAATCTTTCTCCTATAACACCACTTAGTATCTTAGTTTTCTGTCTGATCTACAAAAAGAAAAAAAAAGGCACACAAACCCCTCCTCTTTTCTTTCCTCTCAGCTGAATCAGGTTTAAAAAACTCCAGACAACTAGATCTGAGATTACATTCAGCATATATTCAGTCCTCATCCAGATGTGTTTTTAAACATTTTCACCAAGATCTTGCTTGACTGATCAGTACAGGCCAGAAGAATGTTAGGAGTTGAGTTTCAGATCATACAGTAATGTGGCAAGTAAATAGTGTCAAACAGAATTAATCTTTTCCCCTAAATGTAAGAAATGGAGAAAAATGGGCTTGGGGGCTGTTTTTTTTTTAGTGTTTGTTGGTTGTTCTTAAGTCTATTATTTAACTTCTGAAAATCTTTCAAAGACAGACAAAGACACATATATTTAAATAGAAATTATGATCTCACCAGGGAGGAATGATGGCTGAAATCTGCCCTGGCCAGTGTTTGCCGTTTTGTGTTAATACAAACACAGCATTGATTGTAAAGCAGATAGTTTGTGAAAGAACAGTATATTCAAAAATGTGTTTTCCAATTTTTTTTAAAACAAATAAAATATTCTTTGCTAAGCCATTTAGTAAAAGCTTGTCACAACTGTTGTACTTAGGATAAGGAGTGTTATTATGTAGCATTAGTGTTCAGAGACCATGGTAAGAGCTAGAAAAGCTGTGGTAGAAATGTATTTCGTTTTAGTGCATAGTGTGTTGATATTGGTGGGTATCACTCCTGTCACAAGGAAGATAAAATGTTTCCAGCTTTTAGACACAGGACCTGACTCTCCACTGTCCTGCACTTCTCTTTTTCCTACAAATGAAGCTTAAATATCTGCTTATTTGATTTGATACAACTTTACACTTTATTGTACATAAATCTTTGGCCAGATGTGTGTGGTTTGCAAAATGTCCAGGGCAGTCCCCATGCAGGATAAAAGTGCAGGTTCTTAGCTTTGGTAGAGCACAGTGTCAACTATCTCATTTATATAAAAGAGAATAAAGTATTTTTTTTAGTTTGTAAAGCTCAAATTGATCATACTTTCTCTTGCTGAAACAGAAGCTGTAATTTGTGCATATAAAATGATTGGGTGCAATGCAGCACTGACCCATCAAAAGGAATGTAGTGCAAACTGCCATCAAGTTTGTCAACCTGCTTCAGGAAAAGCAGCTTTAGAAATGTTGCTGTAGTTTTCTCCAACAATGAAAAAAATATTCAGTCCTCAGGGAACCTCAGGTACTTACAAGGCATAAGCTCTCATATGAAAGACTTCTTGATTTTTCTGAATTTCAAATTTATTTTAATGTTTTACACGTATGCTTTGTTCTTGCAGACACTGGTATAGACCATCAGGCTCTCCTCAAGCAGTTTGAGCACCTGAACCATCAGAATCCTGACACCTTTGAACCTAAAGACTTGGATATGCTGATCAAAGCAGTGAGTGCCAGATATGAACTGCTGTGGGGTTTGGGGTTTTAATTATTATCCTTTTTACCTCTGGTAGAGGGAAGTCCTTTCCTATATGCCACATTTTATTATAAATGACATGCAGTTTTTATTTTCAGAGAAAAGTCAGTTGTCTCCATGCACACTTGAGAACTGTTGCCAGTGTGCATGATGCAAAAGAGTCCATAAATTTTGGGATGTCACCTTAACAGGACTTAACATTCATATGCCAGTACAAGCAACTTTGGGAATAAAACACACCTTTCTGAGAGCCTTTAAATTAAATACAGGTGAGACAGGGGTGCATTTTTACCAAGTGTTTTTTTATGATTTCTAAATGATATAGGAGCCTCACTGAATGATGTAAATAATCATCTCTAGCCTAGCCATATGAATGTTGGGATCTCTTAGATATACATCAAGATGCAAAACCAAAGCAGAGTAGAATTTCAGATAGCAATATTAGAAATTGCTTATACTGGGCATTGCATTCAGTGCCTGTTCAGCAGATTCAGTATCAGTCACAAGTGTGTGTGGTTTATTCAGGTGATGCAGTTAAGCTAAGCAGGGCATGGCTTTTTTCAACTGCTAGAGAAAAATAGACTTCCCAGGGGGAAAAATATCTCTGATATACTTTAGAGAGCTGCATGTCTAACATGAGAATTTAATCCGTTTTTTATACTTTCAAAATAAATTGGAAGATAATTTCTGGGTGATATTTTTACTCTTGGAAGATTTTTATCTCCATTTTTTCTAGAGATATTATCATTTTTCTAAACATTTCTGAACATCACCAATAGAAAAATTCTGGTTGGATTGGAGAAGCATATCCTTAACAGGGCAATTCTTTTTTATTACATATTTTATTTTTTTGTCTTCTCATTTCTCAACCAAGATACTGACAGGGTGTAATGGATACTTAAAGGGATCTTAGCTTTGGAATTGTTTATTAAAACATACAGTGAATCTGAAAAGTAAAATGTAAATAATGGAGAGACAGTATCAGGTGTAAACATGTTACTTTGAAAAGCAGTGCCAAAACATCCTTTAATACTTTTGGCCAATGAAAATGACACACCTTTAAACTCCATACAAGAATTTTCAGAAATTCTCCTCTTGTACCCTTTCTCTCCATTTAATTGTTTGGTTTTTTATTTAATCTGTATTAAGCTGCTGCAGTAAGTCCCATTATTAATGAAGGCACTTTTGTCATTAAATTGTAGGATAAACTACAAATGTTCTTATTCTGAAATGATCAAGCAGTTAATGGTACTGTTAGTATAGGACTTGATTAACTTGAGTTAATTTATTACTCACTGATGAGAAAGGACACCTTGAAGCCTTCTTACAGCACCATGTAATTACAAAATTGTCCAACAGATGAACCATTACAAATTAACTTCTGTGAAAATGACCAAGGGAGGAGAGATGTTTCTGCATCACTGTCATGTGAAAGGAACCCCCAGCCAGCCTGCCCTGAATGGCAAAATGGCCTGCCTTGCCCACAGATCTGAACAATACAGTGGATTTAATGTCAGATTATGTTACATAATCATCTGTCTGCATATATCCCTGTTTGTAGGCTACAAGTGACCTGGAAAACTATGATAAGACCCGCCATGAGGAGTTTAAGAAATATGAGATGATGAAAGAACACGAGAGGAGAGAGTATTTAAAAACACTGGATGAAGAAAAGAGGAAGAGAGAAGAATCCAAATTTGAGGAGATGAAGAAAAAACATGGAGATCACCCTAAAGTTCACCATCCTGTAAGGCTACAGCCTGTTCCTATGTGACTGTGAGCTTTCCTTTCTAGAGAGAAAAAGCTAATACACAGAAGGGTGTATTTTGTTTGTTCTCATAATTTGCCTCCTCTTACTGACATGAGAGCAGAGAGTGAGCACACTGCTGAGAGCATTTCATACATATATACATATACATACATATAGCACTGTATAAACTCCCATTCTTTCTGTACAGATGTGTTATTTGCTGCCAGAATTCTTACAAAGACACTGAAATTCATAAGGATGAAGCCAGAACAGTATTCAAAACTGTGGGGATGCCTGCATGGTATGCCTGGCCTGCAAGGAACTGCATCACAGTACCATTTGCTCTAGGAAAGGCAAAATAATTCCCTTCAGCAAATTTCCCTTCAGGCAAAAGCTCCCTTCAGCTGTTGTTTCTGGACAGGGCTGTGTGGCCATGACTGATTATTACAGGTGCTCCTTTCCACAGAATATGCATTTCTTTTACAGTCCCTCTTTCCCTGGGCCTTTCTGTCTAATGAAAGTATTAGATTTGACCAACAGGGAAGGAAAGAAAATGCCACGGATTCCATTTGCCACATGACTAATCAGCAAATAAAGCAAGCCTTTCAGAGAAACCATAATGCAAAGGTAATGCAGGGAAATTACACTAACTTGTCTTTTGAATAGTTTTTCTTTGTAACCAATCTATAGGGGAGCAAAGATCAACTGAAAGAGGTGTGGGAAGAAGCAGATGGACTAGATCCTAATGAATTTGACCCCAAAACATTTTTCAAATTGCACGGTAAGAGGTTTAGTTTTAATCTAATGAACAAGTGTAGTGACTTTGTTACATTCTGTTGAGGACAACTTTGTCATATGTTAGGATGAAGTCTTACACCTCAAGCAACTTGGATGAATCTGAATAGTACAGAGGAGAAAATATTTGTTACTGTTTGTAAATTTTGTGCAATGTTTTAAATGGAGCTTAAAATTTAAAAATATTCAGAGCTTTCTTTAACTACTCCTAAAATCATACAGGCAAAACCCGGTAGTGATTCCTTAGGGAAGTATGGGTACTTAGAGGGCTGTCCATATCTATAACTTTGCCTGTACAGTTTGTATTGGGAATAAATCCTCAGAGATTTGTGTAGGGCAAAACCTGCCTTCTCATCATCTGTGCAGATAACTACCAGATGCCCCTAATTTTTGGAGTGCTCATAGAAGGGCCAAACCCCTTCAGAAGTTGCAATATTCCCTTGATAAAACAAAAACCCTCTAATCCTGCCTCTAGATTTCTGAGGAATGGGCAGCTATAAACAACAAGCAATAGCAGAGACAGGGATGCATCTCAATGAACACCTTGCTTTACATGTGATGGTGTCACCATGTGACCTTCTGTTCTGATATTGTTAAATGCTTCTTCATAAAGTGCCCCTAAGTAGATCCTGCCTGGCACTAGGCTGCAAAGGGTTGAACAGTACACAGGATTTAACTAATCTCAAAGATGATGATTTAGATAAAGAAAAGTGTTCCAGTTTCAGTCTAAACTTTTATCTGAGTTTATAACTTATATAATAAACATGTATTACAGGATCATAGATTGGTTTGGATCCGAAGGGACCTTAATGATCATCTAGTTATAGTTGCTACCTCTTTTACTACATCTTCTCTCTAGAAAGACATTTTGAAAGATAGCATTCTGAAATTTTTTGGTAGCTTGTTTGTGCAAAACCTGCCAAAACAGAAATAGCTAAAATCACCTGTTGCCTTAGAGCTTAGTATATAGAAAACTTTGAAGCAATTACACAAAAATACTGGGTAATAGTTTGAAGTGGATATTTTCATTTCAGAGGTAGTGTAACAGTATTCAGAGCACAGTGTAGGATAAAAGATGGATCATTAATTATCAAGTATTCTCCTCTCTGCATTTGTCATGAAAAGTCATCTTACACTTACCTAAGTGCTGCATGTTTATATAGATTTTCATGTAATTCTTAAATTTTTTTGGGAGTCATATTATCAGTTAAAGTTTTTATGCAGAATCTTGTTGCTCCCAAGTCTAATTACAAATTCAGTGGTTAAATGGGGACAACTTGTTCTCAGCAATATTTTTTGGCAGTTGCAGTCTGCGCAATCCTGTGGTGACCTATTTCAGTTTGCTAATCTAAGAAGGAGAGAGATTGCTCCAGACTTGTCCAACCAACCAAAAGTGACACTCCAGTCAATGCCTAATAAAAAACTAAGCAGAAGAAACAAACTACATAACCAGCTTCTTGTTAAATGTGTACACTGATCCTTACTTAACTATTGGAGGTCTATTACATGTATGACTTTCTGTATGTACTCAACTTGTAAAAATTTCTTTTTGTAGATGTCAATAATGATGGTTTCCTGGATGAGCAAGAATTAGAAGCTCTATTTACTAAAGAGGTAAAAAAATATTCAGAATCTTAACTTCTATCAGTAAATGGTTACAGGGATGTCTGTTTTTCCTAAGTGGATTTGGGGGCTTTGGACTACAGAACAGAGTATTCATGCCAAGTTTCATGCATCCTTAATATTTATATAATAATAATAATAAAAAAGTGTAAAACCTATCAGCAGGCAAAATAAAGTAGTTGAAGCATAGGAGTCAGACATCAGAAATCTAGTGCTCATGTATTTCTCTGTCCCAGGCTTGCTGGAGATGGTATAACTAATCTGCAGGATAGGTATTACCTGTGTAAGTTGCAATGTAGAGAGCTGCTCTCCCTAAATGCAGCCTGATAAGGGTTCTGAAGCTGGGCACCTGTGCTCATTCAGTGTTCATCAACAGGTCTGATGAGAAAAAGGGTCACACTTGTGTGACTTGGCTCAGGGACAGCACTGTGGAAGTGGCTACAGAATTTAATATATTTTATGTCTGGCTAGTTTGGAGCACCTGTACATCTGATAAAGTAGACAGGCTCTTAGTTTCTTTAAGCCTTGGTTTGTTGTCTGAAAATTTAACTCTGCTACAATTATTTGCCATCATCTCCTTCCTACAATGAAGATACAGTGCAGTCTTTTTTGACAGATGTCTCACTGTTTTGTAGTGTAAAATAACCATAATAATAGTAATAATAATAATATAATAATGGTAATAGTAGTAGTAGTAGTAGTCATAATAGCCTGGGGCCTTTAAATAATAATAACTAATAATAATGGCCTGGGGTCTTAAAATTACCTGTGGCTGGGCAGGTGAAGCTCAATGCCTGAGAAAGCCAAGTAGAAGCACGTAAGCATGAACCCTCCAGAAAGACATTGTGCAATAAGAGAAGTGAACCATTAAATTTGGCACTGAATTTGTCTTGTGATACCCTGAATGCTTATGGGGTCAGCTGCATGCCCTGGTGAAAAAGCCACTCTCTCCCATTCCAGAAACCACATGGAACCTCTGCCTGCTTTGAATCAAATGTAGGATCAGACTGTGCACACTGAGGTCAACTTGACTGTGACATCCACAGCACTGAATTTACCAGACCACATGAATTAACTGAAAACTTCATTCTTAGGAAAGAAAGGCTCACTTGTTGCTTAAATACTGTGCTGAAAGAGGAAAATTGCACACACAGAGAACATCTCGCATCACTTTTCCAGATATGCTCTGCCATTTGAATGAGCAGCCTTTTCTTCAAACTAACATGTACTAATTTTAAATTTCAGTTAGAAAAAGTTTATGATCCCAAGAATGAAGAGGATGACATGGTTGAAATGGAAGAAGAAAGGCTGAGAATGAGAGAACATGTAATGAATGAGGTGAGGGCTGATTCCCTTCTGTGTTCAAAAAATAAGTTCTCCTGACATGAAGTGTTGTCCAAGTGCAGCAGAAAGGGATGGCCTGTCACACTGAGTGCTGCTTGTGCTGGGATTCATGCCAAGTTACAGTTCTCAAGCCCTATTCCTGTACCCTGATGTAATGCCTGCTGACTAGTTCTTATTTAAGGAGTACCAGAGAAGGAATTGTTCTATGGCCTCAGCTGTTTGCAAATACTGAGATTCAACAGAAATTCCTTGTGAGTTGGGTGTCAAAAAAGGAAGGAAAGCTCTGAATGTGCTTTGGCACTTGGCAAATGGGTAAGATTTAGGTGTGAGAAGAGGGAGTGGAGCAATGTCTTCTTTCATATAGCTCAGCTTTGTTCCTTTGAAAGGGGGCTCAGAGCTCAAGCTATCACCTGTGACAGAGAAAACCTTCACTGGGTCTGATGGGTTTTGAGCTCAGGAGACACAGGAATGGAAAGGGGGTGTTTTGAACCACTGTGTTTTCCACCCATAATATTTCTGTATTCAACTGTATTCCTTAAACTTGAGGAACAGAGCAAGCCTGGTCATCTATTAGTCATAAAGGGAAGCATTTCCTCCCTTCCCCTTAAAGGATTCTAGCACAATTCATTTGGGTGGGATTTTGGTTTTCAAAACCTCCCCCTCCAACAATGGAGATAATTTTGTAACTGTGAGTCAGAGTAGTTACCAGAAAGCTACAAAACGTTTTTCTCAAAAAAAATCATACATTCCACTATTAGTGTTTGGACTGTGAGCACAGGTGTTTCCAATAAAGGCAGTGAATTTTGAAGTAAAATGTCAGGATTTACTTTGTAGTTCTATTTTTGTTAAGATACATAAGCTTGTGAGAGAAGTTTTCAAAAAATGTTGTGGGCACTCCCTTGAAAATGGGACATGTAAAAACTTGAAAATGGTTATATTTGATTGATGAAATGAAAACATTAGCTCCTCCAAAACCTGTCCTGTAGATTAAGCTTAATTTTTTGCTTCCAATAGGTTGACGTCAACAAGGACCGGCTAGTGACTTTGGAAGAGTTCCTGCGAGCTACAGAGAAAAAGGAATTTTTGGAGCCAGATAGCTGGGAGGTAATGCAAATGTGTTCCAAGTACAACATGCAGCACCGTTACCAGCACTTGAAGCAGGAAACCAAACGGCATGTCTGTGACCTTTGGTTTTTTTCAGCTCTGCTTTGGTATGTGTGTGCTAAAGCCCCTCAGCTGAACGCAGCATTCAGCTGCGGCGGCTGAAATGCAATGCAGATGTGAATTCCACAAACCGAAAAGGTCTGGCGCCACCCCGGGGATTCGGGAAGAGCTTTTCACACGTGCTTTTCAAATGGAAATGGACATTTTGTTTGAATCACTTCAAAGGGGAGATAAGAGCTCTGCTGGAAGAAAGAGGATATTTTTCTCCCACATCTAAATCGTAGTAGAGCTTTGTTGAGAAAATAGCTGAGAAATTACTATTTTGCTGTTTTCATTGAGTGTACACAGTGTCATGTCTCAGGGTCTTTCAGCGAGCTGTGCAAGAATTTCAGTAAGAAAATAATAAAAATGCCCATGCTTTCCTGGTTAAGTATTCATACTTGTATTTTCTTGCAGACACTAGATCAGCAGCAGCTCTTCACTGAGGATGAGTTGAAGGAATTTGAAAATCACATTTCCCAGCAGGAAGATGAACTTAGAAAGAAGGCAGAAGAACTTCAGAAACAGAAGGAAGAGCTACAGAGGCAGCATGATCAGCTTCAGGCTCAGAAACAAGAGCTTCAGCAGGTACTTGTGTGAGGACAGCATATATTTGTTTTCATCTTTTCTCTGTCCTTATATGAGTAATGGCTCTTCATAATTCCCAGCTCTGGAGATTTACCTTGATTTCTCATATGAGTCCCAGCTGAATTCCAAACTAATGGCACCACAGCAAAACATAGTCTGGTGTTCTGAATTAAAGCAACTCAGCACTATACCCACTAAGAAAGGCCTTACATAACTGCAAAATTTGGTTTAGGTGTATTCATTTATGTCACAGGGAAAGCTGGCAAATTCAAGTTTTTTAACTGTTGTATTTTATTTTTCACCAGGTTGTAAAACAGATGGAACAAAAGAAACTACAGCAAGGAAATCCTCCTGCAGGACCAGCTGGAGAACTGAAAATCCAACCCCGTATGTGTCTTTCTGTGTAGATACACAAACTTTAAAATAAGATCTGCAATGTAAAAGTCATTACCTCCATATTTTCTGTTAAAACTATTAACTTAATGCAGTTTTAATGACCTCTGGAGAGATGTTCACTAACCCGTGTTTCAGAGGGAAGAATGTAACTCTTTTAAGTACTTCTGAAATCTCACTGCTTATTAAGAAACCAGAGTCCCAACACAAGGCATCCAATGGGCAGAGGAGGAGGATTGTGTTGGATTAGTCTAAAATATTGAGATCTAGAGCATCCAGGAAAGAACAGGGACATACAAAAGACAAGGTCCCATGATCTATGGCTGCATGTAAAATCCTCAGTGGCCAATTTACCAGCAACTGGATGTAGCATGACAAGAGATGTTAGCCTTGAGCAGTATGAGTGACCAATTGCTTCAACGGCCTCAGGAGAAGGCAGTGGCATCATAAATCACTGCATTTCCTCTCTGGTGGCAGCAAAACAGTCAGGTATGTATTAGCACTTCTTATCCATAGCAGATTGCCCAGGTTTACCTTTGTGCTTTAGAGGGGCTCTGCTGCCCCATGCATCCTAAATTAGCCTTTTCTTGCTCTCTGGAAAGGTTGAAACTTGGCTGGCTTTATTGGCTTCCACATTCATGTGCTGACATGATCAGTGAAGCTCAAGAACTTCTTGACATTGATCAAATACAAGCTTCAGATCTGTCTAGGCAGCCTTTTGAGTACTGGGAGCTCTTAAGTGCTCCTGCAGGGCCAACAGTGGGATTTCAAGCCTCAGGAGCTGTGTTCAGTGATTACAGCTCACCTGGTTGGGTACCCTGAAATTCTGCCCACTCAGTTCTGTAAAGAGTGATGAGATTTCAGAACCAATTTAATTCTGCCTTTTACTTGCTTTCAAACTGCCTGTAGGTAACTTCACTTTATGATCCTTCATTCCAAGAGCCTAAATTCCCCTCATCTTCAGTAAAACCATAATGTGTAGTTGCAGATGATACATTTTTCAATACTGGCTATATTGTAGCAGACACTGTTCTTAACACATGTATTATTTTATGTAAAATCATTCTGTAAAGTCATTTAATTAGGAGTCATGAGAATTCATTATGTTAACCAGTACTTGGTCACTGACTCAAGGATGTCCAAGTAAACACTGCTTTAAATCTGTAGGCCACTGGAGCTACTAAGAGTAATTTGAGGGGAAAAAAAATCCAGAAGTGGAGCTGCATGTTCTGAAATCTTCATTAAACTATGAAAATTAGTATTACTCAAACACAGGCAAAGGGACAATATTATAAGTACTGATGCAGTGAGGAATAACATACAGGAGCAAGTTGTTAATTATTTCTTTTTCAGGCTTCCCCTATTGGGATTAAAGGTGTCATAAAAACATGATTTATTTCAGAAAGGACAGTGTGTTATGTGAGAATATTCCACAGAAAGCAGAAACAAGTTGTAATTTAAGAGGTAACGCTGACTAATAGTGCAGTCTGTTGGGTCTCAATCCAATTTCATTGTTAGGCACACAGAAAACTCTTGATTCCACTTACAAACTAGAAAATAGAAGGTTTTGTTTGAGTGTTCTATGCTAGAAAGTTTCATTTAGAGAATTCTCACATTTGGGACCAGTTTACTGAGAAGTTACAAATGGTTCTCTTCTTGTTTTACAGCTGGTGAGCACAAAGCTGGAGATGCTCCACAGCACCCAGCAGGAGGTGATCAGCCTTTACCACCAGGACACGTCCAAGAACCAGCTGTCAGAACTGATCAAGTTCACCCTTAACCACTTGTGCCTCAACTTTATAGCATCTTTATTATTTGGGGTGGGAGGGGTGGGAGGGACAGGAAATCAGAGTGAAACATGAACTTTCTCCCTCAGACTGTAAAATCATGGGAAATGTTAGAGATGAAGTATCATCAGATTTGATTTATAAATTAAATGAATTTTCTCTCAAATGCATTGGTAACAAACACAAGGGGATCATGTAGAGGCTATAATAAGGAGGAAATTAAGGAAGCCATTAATACTGAAGGTTTTTATGGCCAGGGGACTGAGCTGTTGAACTTCCCTCACAAAGAGGGAGGAGATGTCTGCCATTCTGTGTTTAGGCATGAATCAGAATCTTCTCAGAGAGGAAACAGGGAACAGGCCTGGATGTTAAGTTAGGTCTAGTTTGATATAGAAACTCTTTCCAGAAATGCTGAAAAGCAAAAGATGGGGAAACAAAGACCATAGATAAAGGCCTATTTTCAGCACTACCAAACCCTTTCTTCTTTGAGACCAAATAAAAATGAAATTTCTTAATCACAGAAAATTTGCACTTTCTAAAATTTAAACACAGCAAAAAATTATGTGGAACAGTGAATATTTTTCATGTTTACAGAAACCTAAGAATTTCACTGAAAGCCTTGAAAAGGAATACTGTACTTGTTGTGTACTGATCTGAACCGTCCTCCTCATTGAGATCAATTCTGTGTAGCAGTTGAAAGCTCAACTGGCCCTTGGGACAGTTCTTCTGTCCCCATTTCTTTCATCAGATGCCAGCTGATCTCAAAATTTTGCATGTTATTAAGTAAGCTTTTTATGTTGATGGAAATATTGTGCAAAACAGAACAGGACTCGCTGTCTTTTTCTGTGCAGATTATCCTACCTCCTACAATAAAACCAGATTTTTCAAAGTGCACCATGTGCTTCAGAGAGCTCTTCTCAGACACGAATCTGGGA
Organism: Dicaeum eximium; assembly: GCA_013396995.1. Classification (NCBI taxonomy): domain Eukaryota; kingdom Metazoa; phylum Chordata; class Aves; order Passeriformes; family Dicaeidae; genus Dicaeum; species Dicaeum eximium. The sequence continues at coordinate 425,692 of VWZP01000494.1, forward strand.
TTGTTAATGGTCTCACTGTCGACTCTTAGGAGTCTTTCAGCAGTTGGTCTAAGGTTATGAGGTGTCCTAAGCCAGGGGTGCTGCTTGATTGTATTGCTTTGGTATTGAACCAGGATAGGTCCCTAGGATTGCAAGCCAAGATTCTACAGGAATAAATTGGTTTTCATGTCAGTTTTATTATAGTACTGAAAAGTTGTGCCAGTGTCCCTGCTTCTCATTCATTTCAAACTGAAACTATCCTAAAGTGTAAACCCTGTGTGGATTTCCTTGTTTGCTTGGGTTGTTTTGTGGTTGTTTCTTTTTGTTTGTTTTGTCCTTTAAACACGGATTGTTCTGATTGTATAATGCTGGCTTTGAAGGGATGCACACACCTCTGCTAGCATCCTTTACATTTCCTTCCTGTTCTGTGGCCAGCTGCTGACAGTGGCATTCAAAGAGATATTTTGGGGCTCGAGCAAAGACACAGAAGCATGCCTCTGTTAGAGAAAGATGTTCTTTCAGAATAAGACTTGAATATTTTAGGCAAACTCAAAAAAACAGAGGGCAATTGCTAACATTTTGTATTGACATTTGGGAAATTTCTCACTCTGAAGAACTTTGATTGATGGAAGCCAGGCACATTCCTTCCATGCTCAAGGCTTCTTTCGTCAGACCTGGGCATATTCATGTTCTCCACTTAAAGCAGCAGAACTCAGTGCCAGAACAGATTAGGTTTCCTTATCTATTTTATCCCGTTGTCATGTTGCATTGCCCTCATTTATGCCTCTCAGTTTGACTTATTTCACCTTTTCTTTTTGTTCTTTATACAAGTAGATGACACTTTTAGTTTGAAAAACTGATGTCTCCACTGTTTGTCATTTCTATGCAATTCTAAACCAGTTTGATTTTTTCTTTGTCTGGAGACTAAAATATCTTTCAACAGCCTCATCTGTTTGCAAAGAGGCCCAGACATAGTTACAGCTACATGAACTTTGGGCACAGCCCTGGCTTTGGGTTTGTAGCCTGATAATGGGTAACAGGGTGAGGAGGGAAACAAAGAGGGAATTACTCAAATGTCATGGTAAAGGTGAGGGGAAAGCTTATTGTGTTTTCCCCATCCCACATGAAAGTTTAGAGAGGACAAGTGATACAGCCACAGATGTTTGTAGAGATTCAAGGACTGAAACCTTTGGTGTGAAGGCATTTCTACCATACCAATCATTCCTTCAGGCTACTTCTGCCTCCTGAGATGCCATTAAATGTCATGATGGCTTTGTCATGTAATGCTCAAGCTTCAGTTTCAGTGCAGCCTCTTGCATTTGGTTATAAGGTCCTGACTCTGCTGTTGGCAATTGTCCCCCTTACCCCATTTACTTGGAAACATTCAGAGTTTTGTAAAGAATTGTAACTTGGGAAGTAGAAAGCTATAACCACAGAGAAATAAGGGACTGGAATATCATGGGCACAAGTGCTTATGCCTCTGTTCTGCTTTTCGTTTAGGAGGTGATTACAACAAAACTGTATCTAACTTTATACAGACACCAGTTCCACCACAAAGATGCAGAGATTCTGTTTTGTACTTGGCTGGGATTTGGGTAGGAGGATGAAGGGGTAAAATTTGGTTAATGTTGTACAAATTCATATCTCTGGTGCAATATATGTTTAAAAAAAAAAAAAGCCCCACTGTACTTTGTATAGATTAGTTTTTAACTGGATTAAATTGAAACTCAGCACAGTGACAGAGGTTTAGTGTTTTATTTTTAGTGGGTGGGCAAGAGCTGGGTTTGTATTCACAGAATCAGTGGCCTGGGTTGGAAGGGACCTTAAAGTTCTCATTCCAAGCCCCCTGCCATGGGCAGGGACACCTTTCCCAAGAACAGGTTGCTCAGAGCCTCATCCAGCCTGGCCTTGAGCACTGCCAGGGATGGGGCACCCACAGCTTCTCTGGGCAACCTGTGCCAGGGCCTCACCACCCTCACAGTAAAGAATTCCTTCCTAATATCTAACTTAATATCTAATTTAATCCTGCCCTCTTTAGTTTGAAGCCATTCCCCCTTGTCCTGTCACTATATGTCCTTGTAAAAGTCTCTCCACCTTTCTCATAGGCTCCCTTCAGGTAGTGAAAGGCCACAATTAGGTCACCCTGAAGCCTCTTCAGGAGTCCCTCTTTGCCTTCCACTTCTTGCTTTCTGAAAAGATGTGAATTTAAAAGAAGATGTAAGAGATCTTGTGTTCTTCCCTGGCACCAGCTGCCTCACTGCAGTAGCTATTCACTAATTAGGTACTTGAATCCTCAATTTTCTGTATTCATAAAAATACAAACCAAACTGATTAAAATCCTTCTGTGCCACACCACCCCACACTTCCCTGACTTGTTCACATTCAAAACAGAAGTTCCAGACAAGGTGAAGCACCCATGGGCTTAGTAACACATTCTTCTATGGGTGCATTCTGTGCCTAGATTTTGCATTCACAGTCGGGTCTTGGCCACTTCAGGGAGTGAGAATGGCTGGGGCAAGGTGTCTCTTGACATCCACAGGATGTGGTGCCATATCCAGCCACGTTAGCATTTTCCATCTCATTATTTTATCTGCATTAGGAAAAATACAATGTACGGTAAGGTTTTGTAAAGAAATGAAGCTTTGAACGAGGTGATTTGAACGAAGCTTTTGTCCTTTGGTGATTTATGCAGAAGTGGGCAGCAGATGCCCAGAGCTGTCCCTGAGGTTGGTCCCAGTTGTACCAAGGCTGTGAAATGAGAGTTCCATCTGAAAACAGCAGGACTGACTACAGTTTAGTTACATTTCTAAAAATGAATTATTTTTACATAATGGGAAAGGAGGGAATGAGTTTGAGTCCTATTATTTATGCATCCACAGACAGCAAATACCAAAACCAAAACCATCTACAGTTACCCTGACGTTACCTAATGCCTTAAAAGCTACACTTGCCAGAATCAGGTTATATCCAATAGGAACAGTTTTTAGAATTATACTATCAAAAAACTGTGCTAAATAACACCCTACATACTTGCTTGTGTGGTAAAGTACAGTATCAGTGAGAGGAAATAATTTTTCAGAGATAATTTAGTTTCCAAACCTGATGTGTTTTTCAGTGACAAAGGCAGGGATAGAACACCACACCAGAGCTGAATTTAATTTCCAAACCTGGTGTGTTTTTCAGTGACAAAGGCAGGGATAGAGCACCACACCAGAGCTGACCTCTCCATTCTTTGCCCTTTCCCATCAATTCAAGCAGCTGTTAGTCTGAGTGACTGCACAGCAGTTGCTGCTCAGGGCCCGTGCAAACAATTTGTATTTACTCAAAGGTGAATTTCCTTAAACACATAACAGCTCACAGCTGGGATCTCCCAGAAACTGCCCTCAGAGCCGTTTCTGTGTTGGAGAAGGTGCCGGGACACACAATGCACAGTTCCCCTGCAATATCCCATTTCACACCCTCTCTCCCCATCTTATCGCTGCCGTAAATAACGCGGGAGAGAGGAGAGGGAGAGGGAGAGGAGAGCTGCCACGTCTGTGCTCCCTGTCGCCAGAGCCATGGCACAAAGTGGGACGGAGGCACAGGCAGCCCTCCAACTGCGCTGTGCTCATTCCAGGCTATCCCGATTCACGATCCACCCAGGAGGGGAGGATGAGCTGCTCAGCCATGGAGCCGATGATGTGCAGGGAATTCCCACCCGCAGGAAGGCAGGCAGAGCACGCTGCCCCTGTGCAGGGAATTCCCACCCGCAGGAAGGCAGGCAGAGCACGCTGCCCCTGTGCAGGGAATTCCCCCCAGCGCACCTGCCCAGCCCCAGCGCCGCTCCGCAGCCCAGGGCAGCCGCAGAGGCGGTGCGGAGCCTGCAGCGCTTTGAGCCCCGCGGAGAAGTGACCCAGCCAGTCCCACACGCAGGGATCTCCCAGGCAGGCACACGGAGCCCGCAGCATTTCCTCACTAGAGGGAGTCTCAAGACAAGGATTGCTGAGCCCTCTCCGGAGCTGGTTAAGAAGCAGAGTAGTGGCATAATAAAATAGGATGTTGAAAACGGAATGATCCCTCAAAAGCCCAACAACAGCAGCTGCCGTGTTTCAAAAGGGCTTTTGTTTTTTCCTTCTACAGAAGGCATTTCTTGCATTATGCTGGTTCCTTTTCCAAGAGACCCTGAAAGTGCAAATGAGCACTAAGCTAATGATGTTTTTCCCGAATAGACACCTCTGTACCAAGCTCCATCTTAGAGCACAGCTGGGGACCAGCAGGAGGATTAGTTGGTATTTAAAACCCCAAGATACTGACCATGAAAAGCTCCTGTTCACATTCACAGCCTGAAAGCACAGTCCTAGAGTAGTATCCTACATATTAGTGAAACAGAAAGGGCAACACCTGTACTTTTTCTGGAGGAAACAAGATTGTACAGGCACCAGCTCACAGTCACTCCAGAGGCTGCTCAAGAAACAGCTTCTTTGGAGGCAGGTGCAAGTTATTTTTTTCCCTCAGGAGTTCTAAAGAAAACTCATAAAAAACTCATAAAAATCATCCTGTTAAATATGAGAACTCAGATCAAAGAATAAGGAGTTGCCATCCAGGCACACCTTAAATTTATGAGCAGTTTCCCTTTATCCCTAGTTTAATTGTTTGTTCAGTGTCATGTTGCTCAGTGCATATAAAGCCATGACTCAATTTCAACTAGAATAGCTTTATAATTCTTAGCCTAAAACCTCCTCTTTCTATGCATTTTACTTTTTAAAAAGAGGAAAGTACTGTAAATATTAATTTATTTGTGTTCACTGAGTATTATAAAATATGAAGGAACTTAAGAAATCACATACACTATCTCTATTTTAACTTTCCACTTTGTTTTCAGATGAGAAAAATAACCAGCCAGTTATCCATCCTGCTGAGTAGAGGTAGTTCGATCAACAGGTAACGACAGTAACGCCATAATAGTCTTTATTAATTCATCTATTAATTATTTACAGGTCCCAAGTTGCACTTCAGTTGGCTCAGCCTTTGGATTAACAGCTGCTTGTCTTCCTCCTGGGCTGAGCTTTCCTCTACATTAAGCACTATCAACCACAACAGTGGCTTCCACAGTCTGAATTTCAATTCTGACTGTATCACAATTTCTACATTAAAAACTGTTCCTGCAGATGATTTTCTTCTGAGGCTAATGAAGGGCTGCAGTCAGCACTGGAATACTCCTCACTGTGATTTTACCCCAGCTCCCAAAAGCAACACTCACACACCTTTGCTCCCGTTTGCTTAAAAGCAAAAAGTTTTCCTTTGGTTCCCTGGCAGCTGCAGCTGGGCTGGAGATTGCTAAACCATCTGTGCCTGACGTGGCACTGCAGACCTGGGCCCTGCCAGCTCATCCATATTTCATCACTGAAAGCTCAGCTTTCAGTCTAGACATGTCCCAAGTGTTTCAGATGTCTCTTGGGCTGATCAGGACAAATCCAGGGTGGCACCAAGTGTGCACAGAGCAATGTTTTTAAATTTAAAAACAAAACAAAACCCCAAACAAATAAAAGCCCCTCAAAAACATATTGCAACGTAGTAGTTATGAAACATGGAAGAAATTGTGCTGGGACTAGAGGCAGTGCATTCACATCCTGCCATGAATGCCTGGCTGAAGAGATGCAGTTTGACCCAAAAAGCAGCTGATGCACATCCTCCTGCTCATGCCTGATGCACAGATGTCATCAGCAGAGCTCCAAAGTGGTAACTCCCAGCTGCTTGATGACATGGTTTCTTTATTATTAAACTGTGACAAACTTATGCATCTAAAGAACCCTTTCACAAACAAATTCACACAGAACAGACTTTGGAGGCTGCCTGGCTGTAGCTGACTCTCAGTCACAAATCTGGCAACACTGGTAGAGTAAAGGCTATTTAAATAATTGCAGCTTTTCAACTAAGAGATTGTAATTGCACATTTTAAAGCAGTAAGGCAATAAAATACTTTAATGCACTATCACAGTCCAGTATCTAAACCTTTGTAAAGTGAAGAACCGACTCACATTTATGGATTGGAAAAAAAAAAAGCAAACTCCAGCTGATTTTAGGCAGGCACTTGCACTGTGTAAATGCAGCTCACTTCCCACACAGCTCCCCAGGGCTGCCCAGAAGCTGAGCAGGCTGTCCCGCTCTTGGGGCAAGTGTGCATCCACAGACAAGGGTGTCCTTTTTTCCCTTACAGCTCCTCAAAAAGTAGCATTGTTCAAGGAAAGCACAGAAAAGAAGCATTTGGAAGGAGCTGTTCTGAACCACGAGCTTGTGGGCTTCCATCCTAGACCATCACTACTACAAGTTTTTATCTGAATCCACAAGAGAGGAAGGTACACATTTTCCTCTGACATGCAAAGCAGTGCTGTGGGAAAAGACAAAGCAATTCTGCTAAAGAACCAGGGGGGATCTGAAAGCTTTTCAGTTTCAGGCACTCATAGAGGACAATGAGACTTTTGTGCACTGTTGGTCACAGCCACTGGATCTCCCTGACCAGGAAAAGCAAACACCTCTTGGGTATTTCTAGAGAAGAATTGCACATCTGCACTGGGTGCAGCTGTGGAGCCCATCCCTCCCCAAGCCTCTTCTTCTTGCCTGTGCTCTGGGCTTCCAGCACAGATTCCTCTGGGGGTCAGGGTCTGGGAGAGGGGGACAGCTTCAATCAGCACCTTGCTGTGCTCTTTTCTCTTGATAAAACTTTCTATAAATCTGGTGATTTGCTTTTTTAACTGGGTGCAGTGCAGTGCTTAAGCTGCTGTGGAGGCTCTTCAACCTGCACAGCCCATCCTTTCTTTCCTGAAGGAATTGAACTCTTTAAGCAAAGAGATGATGAGTAGCTATCAGAAGGAACCTCTGCAGATCCTGAAGTTAAATATAAAGATCTTTTACTTGCTGCTGCATTGCAAAGACAGCTGAATTCCATTTTCACAAGCCCACAGGCAGCTCACTGCTGGTGCTGCACACTCAAAGGGTGCTGCAAGGAAATCCCCTCAGCTTGCAGGAGGATTCTCTCATCCTGTGTCCTTTGGACAGTGTGTTTGTGCTTTTCTTTCTGGTCCACTGGGAAACATCTGGAGAGGACCCAGTGCCTTTAAACCTGAGCCAAACTGGCTCCAAGCCTGCCCTGGAGGGGGGTCAGAGCAGCTGAGTCCTGCTTGTCCAGCTTTATAAGCACTGACACACCAGAAATAGAGAGTTTTGATAGGGCTGGACCTCAGGAGCAGCACAAGTACTGCTCCTGATAGGATTCCACAGGATTTGTCACAAACTGTCTTAATAAAGTATTTAGGAAAAAAACCAAATAGAATCCCCCACAGACCTGACTGTCCCATCTACAGAGCACTGCACTTGCAAACCAATGCATAAAAAAGAAGAAAAATGTAGATGTAGATCTCAATCTAACCTGAGGATTAGATTAAGCTTAAAAAACAGAGCTAGCCTGAGAATTTCAAAGTGTCCATGGCATCTGTGTTCCTGTCTACCCTACTGAAAATCAGACAGTCTTATCCACTGAGCAATGGTCTACTTATCTTTGAAGGCTTCAAGAAACTCTTACAAGGGAAAAAAAAAATAAAGGAAGGAATAGCTCTTGGAGTTTGTGTTCTCCTGAGGAAGCATTTTTTAATAGGATATCACTGATCCTTTGAGAGAAAATAAATAGATTATTCCTCCTGCAGCAGGGAAGCCACTTGTACTTTGCAATTCCTAAGTTTTTTAATTGTGCTGGCATAGCTGTTTCAGGGACAGGAGAAGGACTAGCAAGGAGAAGCTGGGAACTTCATAAGCCAGGGAAAATAGAATATGTAATTACATGGTACATTTGTTACAGAAGCCTTGTAGTTGGATGAGTACTAAATTAATATAAATACATGCATTTTCATAGCCAGAGGACTAAAGGTTAGTTGTGTTTAAACTGTCAAAAGAACATTATTTTTCATATTTCTTACTGAGACTGAATTCTTCTTGCTTCCTTTATAAATAACCAAATATATAAATACCAAGAGATAAGTAAGTTTCTTTGACCTCCTTTTCACATCTTTATCTGTAGGAAATACTCTATAGTCTTTCTGTGTGCAGAGACTGAGTGGTTTCTGACCTAAAGAGGTTAAAATTCAGTGGTTATTGGAGGAGGATATAATCAATGTCAGACAGGAGCTACTGGGCCACTCAGGCAGCTGCCTCTACCTTTGTCCTGTGCTTCAGATGACACTACAGCTTTCATATTTGCCAAAAAATAAAGTTGTTTTCAAATATACAAAGCCAACAGAAACCTATCAAAAAAAGGAGCCATTTCTAAGGTTCTCAGGCAGGTAAAATGAATCTCAGTTGTTCTCTGACTGGAAGGGCAGCACAGAGCAGTGTTTGGTGCAATTTGTAGGGGACAGTAATTCTGTTTCAGTTGTACAAAGTCATTTGGGCCAGGGAGGTGTAACTCATGAGTCACTGTGCCAGCACAGTTCAGCCCAGGAGACCCTGGCTGCAGCTTTATATCAAATTATTCCAAGCAGTGCTCCACAAGATGTATTCACTTGGCATGTTATTTTTGCTATTGAGAGTCTCTACAAAAGCTCCAACAAACTGGTGCAAACAAAGGCTGAATTTTACTTGGGTTCTCGCTTTGCTTGAATTGTTTTATTTCAAATGACTGAAGAATGGTAATTCCCCACTATGAAATGCTGAAAGTTGTTAGGGAAAAAAAAATAAAAGCCACAAATTGAGGTCCTGTTATCTTTAATCCAGCCATTCCACCACCAATTTGCTTTCCATGAGATCACATCTGACAGGAACAATTTCTCTTTCCTTCTCCCCTCTCAACCACAAGATGTAATTCCACATTTACCCTGCTGTAAAACCCTAGAGGCTGGAAAGCAGTATAGATTTTACATTTCATACTGGAGGACCATTACCATCAAACCTTTGCCTGGGGTTGGATTCTTAACCAGTGTCTACTCAAGCTATAAATCTTCTCCTTTTTCTGTAGCAAAGTAACAGAAGGTTTTGGTTGGTGGGTGATGGTGACTGGGCTGAAAACAGCCTGCTCTAGTCAAGTGTTTAATTGTTTTTGATAGGAGTCATACTTTGGTCTTATTCCTGCTGCCAGGAAAAAAAACAACTTTAAAAACATCCTTTTAAGAAGGAGCAACATTTTCCCTTTTAATATATCAGTGTGAGACACTTTGTATGTTCACATGTAAGTGCAGAGTCCCCCTGAGCCAGGTACAGAGCACCCAAACCCCAACACACACTTTGTTCTGCTCTGCTGCAACTCTTTCCTCTGCAATAAATCCCAGGAGTATTTTGCTGCAGCAGCTTTTTAAAGGAAGACTTTCTCCCTTGCTTTGGCAGAGTCTTCTGTTGTCTCCATGAGATGAGAAATTTCTACACAAACCACAGGACTTTCCATATCAAATTTTGTACCTGATAACATCAAACATGCTTAGGACAAGCCCATCAACTCACTCTTGCATGAAAAACTGCATTATTTTATAATTACTTGTTACCTCTTGGAAGTGAGTTTATATTTGGGTACTAGTTTTGCAAGCACTCAAGCTTCTTTTAGTGTGGCTGGATAATGGAATAAGTAATACACAAAGCCTGGAGAAACCTACCAAAAAATAGAATGGGGTAGAATGGGGTAAAGGAATAACCCCAGAAAGTTATTAAAGGTATTGGAGTCTTACCTAAAGGAGACCATGTCTTTAAATAAGTATTTCTGTATGTCAGAAAATTGTGGAAATTTAAAAAATTTTCCACCCCGCTGCAGCCACAAAGTGAACTTCAGAAACAAAATAACAAAACTTGCCACCTCTAACTCACTAAGGATCAAGTGAAACCTCCAACAATTACTGCTCAGTATTTTTTCATTTATTTAAACAGTTTCAGGAAAATGAATGAAATGTGAGTGCCAGCACACCATTTTAGCCAGGCATTCTCTGAACCACATCCAGACTTTTTTAAGCCAGTAAGATGACATCTGTTGAATTCAGCACACTTTGGAGCATTTCCCTGAGAGTCAATGTGAAAAGCAGTGAAAAGCAGAGTAATGAGAACAATATTACTAAAAAATTTTGTGGGCTGGTGTAAATTGGGAAATACTTTTAAATGTGAGATTGAGGATTTATTTTTCTGTGGATATACTAACTCCCTTTACAACAGGTCAGTATAAGAACATTGCTATTATAATTAACTTAATTCCTGCCTGCTTTGCAGAAGCAGCTGACAGGGCTGCTAATAAACTGCATCTACTAACCAGCAAATCAAAGGCACATAAAGTTTTTACAGCTTTAGAACAGAACGAAACTGTCTCCAGGTGAATATTAATAGTTTTTAGACCAAGCTGGGGTTTTTTTCCATATAAAAGTCAGCTGAAGGTAAGGGATCTCTGGCAGTCCAGAGAGGTGCAGAGATAAAGAGAAGAGTTTTGAACACTCAAGTTTCACACTGGACCTGCTCAAGATCAAGTCCAAACAATGGGAATGAGGTAGCAGAGAGCCTTATGTTTATAATTGTCTCTTCAGGTAATTATTTAACATTACAGGACATCAGTGAAATGTAGAAATTACAGTTTCAATAGTAAAGCACAACCTGCTCAGCCATAATGTGACACATTTATGGAGGGGCTTTGCTGCCAAAACATTTATTCACTTCCCTCTGAAAAAAGAAAAGAAACAATTCTGCTCCATCCAGGCAAGAAGCAGTTCCCACTTTGGAGATAAAAGGGCATTGCTGCATATTCAAAGGCTACTGTGACAAACACTTAGAAAATGGTTCAGTTTATTTATCTGGTTTAAGGGACTATTCCCATTTGAGAAAAAAAGGTAGAAAATAAGGACTGGATGAGGATAGGCCTGGTTTAATCTCCTACATAACTTGTAAAACGAAAATGGAGTGAAGAATGTAGGTTCAGATGTGAGTTTCTACTGAAGACAAGACTTTTGAGGAAACACAAATTTTAAAATTTGACTTAGCTCCACTTAGAAAAGAAAATGGATGCTTCAGTGAACACAGAACTACACACAGGAGTAGGAACACTTGTGGTACCACTGAAATACCTTGAGTGGTAGCATTGTAATTCAGGAGTTCTGACCATGGGTCACAGGGCTATGGCATGCTGGGGAACTTTTAACTCTGTTTTTTCTCCTTAAACAAGAGCTCAACAGAAGTGACACACTTTTCAGGCTACATACAATAATCAGAAAGAAACCAGGAAAAAGAGTCAAATTAATAACAACTGTGGTGTAATTAAAAAAATTAAACATTTAAAAAAGGAAACGTGAAAGAACAACCTTTCAGACCAAATAATGAAATACCACTGTCAAAAGCATCCATTTAGAAAGCAGGTGGCTTCTAAATGTAGAATATCCAGGCAACACTTGATAGAAGAAAATCTGTGAGAAAGTAACAGTTACCTCCTATAAAGTCACTTCGTAAGACAGACACTGACTTTGGAAAAATATTTGTTTACTGCTTATAATTTAGATAAGAATTTCCCATCATTTTACACAAAGAAACTGCTCTCTGGGCACTCTGCTCCACCAAAATCCATACAACCTGTAAGAACACCACTCTGCTCTTCCTGCTCACCTCACTGCTCCTTTTCTCCACCTATCCCATGAAAGAAACACCACCTTGCTGATTTTTATTCCCCAGGTTGTAAAGCTAAAGTAGAGCTAACAACTTAATTGTCCCCATTACTATAAGCACACAGTCACCAGGAGAGAGTGAGGACTTGTGATCAAAGAAGAGTTTAGGTTGGAAAAGAACCTCAGGATCAGCAAGTCCAACTTAGCCCAGCACTGCCAACTCCAACACTAAACCAGGCCAGTCAGCAACACACCCACAGAACTTTTAAACACTTCCCTGGGCAGCCTGTTCAAATCCTGAGCACCCTTTCAGGGAAGAAATTATCCCTAATATCCAACCTAAACCACCCCTGGCATAACTTGAGCTCATTTGCTCTTGTCCTGTCCCTTGCTGCTTGGGAAAAAGGCCAACACCCACCTCACTGCAATCACCTTTATGCACATGGAAAGACCATGACATAAACATTCAACAAAGCCAAATGCCTTAGCAAAATATGCACAAGAGCCAGATTCTCTCCAGCTTGAGAAAAGGAAATAAAGCAAGATTTTTACTCACAAAGCAGAGGAACCCATTCCCAGGAGATGCTGAAGGCCCCACCAGAGGCTATCTGAGCCAGCTGCCCACCCCATTAACCCAACAGTGCCCAGCCCTAAGAGGGAAATCCTGGTGCTAATGAACTCCCTGGCAACCTTCCTTGGATCCCAGGATTTAAAATGGGAGCTGGAGTTGAAGTTCATTGAAGTTAAGGGTTCCTGTTTCTGGCACTGATGCTCACTGTCAACTTCAGTGCTTCAGCTCCACTCAGGAATAATATTATGGTGAATAATACAACAATAATGGTGTTTATATCCTGAGCCTCCCCTCTGCTGGGCAGAGGGCAAAGGCAAAACTTATAAGTAAAACATTGAATGAACAAGGAGCAGCTAGAGGAGGAAAAGAGTGGCAGCCCTACTCCCAGGGAGGGAAGGGAAGAGGGGACAAGTGCCTGTGTGGGGCCAGAGCCACGAGGCACCCCTAGACCCCCTCCAGTTGTGATGGGATTGCCATTTAATGCTGCTCAGCCCTGCAGAGAGGGGGCTGGTCAGGAAACCTCCCCTCATGTGTCACCTGCATTTCAGCTCCTGAGTAAGGCAGGCACAAAAGTCAACAGAGGCAGAGAGGGGCTGCAGGTTCTGATCTGAAAATTCTGTTTAAACTGAGTCACTGCCCTGTGATAACTCATGAAAGTCATGCTATAAATTAGAGCAGGAGCATCAGCCAGAAGAACGTGCAGTGTACTCTGCAGGCACCCCACAGTGCTCAGAGCAGGACAGAGCAGCATCTGCAGCCTCCCAGGAATGTCTTCTGCTCTTTTAATAGCTCTCCTTAGTGGGGTGTGGAGGTTTGTATCACGTATCTTTCTCCCCTTGCTGAATCAAAAATAGTGCCCTGAGTCACTGGTCACAGGCAGCCCCCAGCTCCCCCAGGCCTCCTGCTCCCCTCCAGCAGCACTTCTGCTCCAGGAAGGGCTGCAGGGAGGAGAAAATCCCTCTCTGCTGCTGCACATGCTGCCAGCAGGTTGGCAGATGATGTCTGTGGATCCAAAAATACACTGAAACGGGTGGGAATTTTTCTGCTGCCTTCCAGGAGGCTTGGATCAGGGCTGTAGGGTTGGAGAGGTCCACCTTGGAATGGCCCTGGATGGATGAAGTTCCACATGGGAACACGCCCTGCAAAGAGCACTTATCCTGCCCAATTTTAGTGGGAATGCCAGGATGACATTGGGCACAGGGAGAGGGAAAAGGTGCAACCAGGGAGCCTTAAATGCAGTGATTTTGAACCTTAATCTCTTCTCCTTAACCCTGTTCTGAAGAGGGTTCAGAATAGGGCTAACCTATTCTAAAACACTTTCCCTTCCACTCAGACCTGCAAAATGAACAACAGGGAGCATAAATCCATGGTGGTTTATCAATATCCTGTTCCTAAGAACAGGTATTTCCATGCTTTGTACAAGTAATCACTGTGCAAGTTGGCAATTTCCCAGAAGTTTTTGGGTTTCTAGTATCTATTTTTAGTTTGTCTTTTACTCCCCAAAACATGCTTGTGCTTTGTCCCAAATCCCTACAATAATTGTAGGTTTGTCCCAAACCTTCAGGGGTGACTGAGGTGCAAAGAGTGGGAAAGGAAGGAAAACATGGAGAAACAAGCTCAGTTTTCCAAGAGCTGTTAATTACTCATTAGTTTGGTATTATTAACAATTAATCCATAACTAACCACGAGGGTCAGACCCCTCTCCTAGCCCTGCTTCCAACAGGGCTTTGCTGTGGCTTGTCCTTGCCCAACAAGCAGCAATATTTACCCACTGGACTGAGCAATGCCCAGCCCCCAGTGTCACTTTACAGGGCAGCCTGAATTTTGACACTGACCCTGTTCCTAATCTGTGCTGGCATGTAGACCTTGGCCTTGTTAGAGGCTCCTTCCAGCCTCTCATACCTGCTTTTTAGGGCTCTGATCTCTCATCTCAGCATCATCACACCTTTGCTGGTGCCTCAAAATAAAATTGGTTATTACTGCTCGACATTGTCTTCACACTGTGTAACTTTTGGATTTTAAATGTATTTATTTTGTATCCCTGACTCTCTTTTCCCTTATAATGCCATCTCTTAAGTTCACTTCTGGCTTGTATCTGTTTTATGGGGACACATCCCACCAAAGCACACTGCTGTAACACTGTACTTATCACGTGCCTTGAGGGATAAAGACAGAAAGCCAGACCTTGTTATAATTTCATTTTGTATACACGTTTTGATTTCATCAGGAAGTGTAACATGAACTGAGATGCCCAGTGGCTCACCAGCAGTCACTACAAGTATTTAAAAACCATGGCATGTAAGTGTTCTGCAGTCTCCCCTTCTGACTACCCAGCTCTGTGATCCTCCTCTCCAGCCAAGCAGCTCCACAAACTCCAATTTGAGAGCACTGAGCAGCACGAACCTGTGAATACAAACTGATCATGCTCTCCTAAGCACACCAAAGGCCACCCCACGCACTCAGCTGGCTCTGCCACAGCCAAAACCCATCACTGGCCTTTCCTGCTTGTATCCATGTCCCCACCTCAGGCAGGGCAGGTCCTGATGCAGCTCCAGCTCCCCTCACCCCGCTCTGTGCCCAGGGCACGTGGGAGCCACAGCTCTCCCCAAACTGTGCTACCACCTACCCACAAGCAGAGTGAGGAGGCTGAGAAAGAAAGTCCAAAAGCCCACTCACTGCTGAGTTCAACTATGGAAACCACAGCATTTGCTCAGTGCTGAGAATGAGAATTTTCTGTGCCCAATGACAGCACTGACGCCTTCTCCAGAGCTTCCCACGGAGAGTGGGGGTGCTCAGCAGGAGCACAACTTGGGGACAATTTCAGATACCTGTGCTCCCAAATACTTCATAAACGGCAAAATGAAAGGATTCCCAAAAAGAAGTAATATCCTCAGTGCAAAATAAACAATACCCATCCTTCCAAAATGCTTCTAAACATTTTAAAGGGTGAAAGGACAGAAGGATTTTATGTCACAACAATCCCAAGATTTGAAATCAGCAGCACTTTGATTCAAATAATTCACTATGGTGACTTTAACAGCACAAATCCCACCTTCCTCATAATATTATAATCCTTTTTTTTTTTTTTTGTGCAGGTCTTCAGAAAAATCAGGCAGATTTTTGAAAAAGAAGTGACATAAAAGACGGTCCTGACAGCAGCCCAGTGAACAAAGCTGTTTCTTCCCATCTCTCCCCTCCCATCTCACAGGGAACAAAGGGAATTTTCCACCTCTCAGCTTCACAGATTTCCCCGAGGCAAAAAGAAGCTTGCATCAGTTCCTGAAAATAGTTGCATGGTATTGCTGCTGAAACTGCTTCAGATTTAGGTCAAATCTTGAGATGAGCTTTAGAACACAACCAGAGCTGACTTGGCTTTATGAGAGAACATTAAGGTGCATCCTAGACATTGAAATAAGGCACTAAGGAGACTTATGGACAGGCCAAAGATGTCAAGTCACTGGAAAGACAACTAATATTTTGTGTATGACCCTTGAGAGAACAGAGCAGTGGCTTTGTGGCAAGTGATAAAGAACAATGAACTTTGGAAGGAACAAAGGTGCCTGGGAAATGCAGGGAGCTCTGCACTGACAGGCAATGGGAGACAGGGGCAGTGAAAAAGGGAAAGCCAGAAAAGAATGTGACAAATCAACTCAGCCTTACAGAAGAAATTTAATCATGTAAGGCATTTATCCATGCCCTATTTTAAAAAAAAGAGGGGAGGTTATGATTATAATATAAAATGTGCCTTTCCAAAATCTCTTTGCTGACTACTTGCTAATGCTTGTTTTACTGTCATTTTGTTGTGCAACTCATCTCACATTTTCAGAGCTGTTCACAGAATAATATAGGTGTATTGGGGATTTGGAAACTGAGCAGGCATTTATTCCTGTAACTGGCAGTCTGGTAATGCTTCATAAAACCTAAATACATAAACACCAAAAACATAACAAATATTTTGTCATTTTAACCCCAATGCTTCATTTCACCCAAACATTGACTGTTTCATTACAGATGCCTGAAAATATTCCATAGTCACTATGGAAGTTTTATTACCCTTTTGAATGAATTTGTCATGTTGTTACACTGACAAGGCATCAGAAATTTGCCATATTATTGCCAACACAAACAATCTTAGGTGTCTGCTGTGAACTACAGAGCACACAAGACTTGATACTAGATCCTCCTTGAATAATTATGTTTAAAGTGAGTTGGTGCCTCTCTGCCCAGACTGTGAAACCAGGCTCTGTGGGATCAGTTCTGTGATGCTTCTTCAGGTTTTCTTTGGACATTCTATGTTTTTTTACCTGGTGCAGTTTGCCCTGCAGCTGGTGCTGGTGCCATCCCCTAATGACCCTGTGTAGAAATCAACGTGCTGCTGTTACCAGGAGCTCCAGAGTGGATTTGCAGGAGTGGGAGAAGGGGAATTGTTCCTGTTGTCACTGTGGGACCGAGAGAGTGAACATGGCTCCTCCATGTCTGCTGGCAAATGACAGATCCTGGGTTCAGCTGAAAACCAAGGCAGGCACCAGCTGCACAGGGAGGTCAGGATCACATTGGAAAGGGAATTGTTTCCACAGCAGCAGTAATGTTTTTGACACAGCATCCCAGAAGTGACCCCTCCTTCCCCTAAGCACAAAAAACCTTTGGTTTCTTTTACAAAAGGAAAAGGACTAAAAGGTTTTCCCTACTGCATGCAGATATATTTTCAGCATTCGGCACTGTCCTTTCATTCAAAATATGTAATTCTATTTTTATTCCCTGATTATCTAGCAGAATTCACCGTAGCCCAAGGGAGAGGTTAATTTTTGTACTGAATATCCTACAGCCATGTGGCTTGGAGAGAGGGGATGTTGTTTCTCTTCATTTAGAAATTAAAATGCAGATTTTTTTCCCTATTTATAATTAATTCCAACTGTATATTATCTGCTACTCCTTTTAAAGGCAAAGCATTGCTTACTCTCAGAAATTTACAGTACAAAAAGGTATTCCTGAATGTTTTATTTTGGAAGTATAAAGGCTTTTAAAATAAACAAAAGTGAATACTCCAATACATTTCATACTGCATGGGGTAGGGGAGGCTCCATACAACACAATATGGATGATGCAAATCCAGCAGTTCATTTCTTTGAGACATACAGTATAATATAGAGACACTTCCAGATCTGGTCTTGTGTCATTGCCTGACCCTTTTTTTACCATTTAAATCCAGCCTACTTTATTAATTATTAATATTTTCTTTTGCTATATTGATTGTTCAAGTTAGGAAAAAAAAACACCAGTTAAAAACTACTGACCTGCAAACACTGCAAGACCCTAAAAACTGCAATCTCTGAGGATAAATATACTTTTTTTTTTGAGAAAATGTGTCATTACCTTCAGTTGAATCAAAGCAAATGATCGTGCAATTAAATAGTCTGAATTGAAATTTAAAGCTGCAGACCATGATTTTCCCTACTCCCAGTTCTGCTTGAAATCTCTCATACCTTTAAAAAAATATAATTAGCTTTAGATTTCCCCACAATAAATAACACCAGAACATACCTTGTGCTACCAACCTGAATTTTTAAAAAAAAGTTAAGAGGCCACCTCAGTGTTTTGGGTTCTTTCAGACACAAAGCCCTAACAGAGTTTCCCAGTCAGAAGGCATCAGGAAGGCTCTTCGCTTATGGTAAACTTGGGCTTTAGCTTGACGGACCTTTTCCTTATGGTGCCTTTAGGGGACAGCGGCATGGTGTCCATGATGCTCTTGTCCTCCTCCAGCTGCCTGGCGGTGCACGAGGGCGTGGGCACTTTCACCGTGTTGCCAAATTTCGAGTAGTCCACCGAGTACCGCCCGTCCTCCTCGGCCACGATGGGCACGAACCTCTGGCCCCAGAGGATTTCGTCCGCCAGGTAGGAGGTTCTGGCCTGGGTGGTGATGCCCGTGGTCTCCACCACCCCTTCCAGGATGACGATGATCTCCAGGTCCTCGTGGTGGTGCAGGTTCACGGGGGAGATGTCGTAGAGGGGGCTGTTCTTGTCTATCACGTGGTAGATGATGAGCGGCGAGACCAGGAAGATGCTGTTGCCCCCCACGGGGTTCTCCATCTGGATGTCGATCTGGTTGAGGGGCACCACCTCGCCCTCGAGGCTGGCGGTCTTCTTCACCACCTGCATGCGGATGGTGGCACTGATGATCATGCTCTTGCGCAGGTCGCCCACTCGCAGCATGAAGCAGAGGCGGCCTTCGCGCAGGGCGATCACCGCGTGCTTGCTGAAGATCAGGGTCTCGGCCCGCCGGTGCGCCTGCGACGTCTTCATGAAGATGCAGCCCAGCATGATGGCGTTGATCACCAGCCCCACGATGTTCTGCACGATCAGCACCAGGATGGCGGCCGGGCACTCCTCCGTCACCATGCGGCCCCCGAAGCCGATGGTCACCTGCACCTCGATGGAGAAGAGGAAGGCCGAGGTGAAGGAGTGGATGCTGGTCACGCAGGGCACGAAGCCGGCCGCGGGCCCCGCCGCGCCCTCCGCGGGGTCCCGCTGCAGCCGGGTGCTGTGGTCCAGGTCCCCGTGGGCGAAGGCGATGAGCCACCAGACCATGCCGAAGAGCAGCCAGCTGCAGAGGAAGGACATGGTGAAGATGAGCAGCGTGTGCGGCCACTTGAGGTCCACCAGGGTGGTGAAGACGTCCTGCAGGAAGCGCCCCTGCTCGCGGATGTTCTTATGGGCCACGTTGCAGGCGCCGTTCTTGCCCACGAAGCGC
>VWZP01000494.1:444894-461713 GCA_013396995.1 Dicaeum eximium
CAAAACAACAACAATAATAGTAATATAACACTAAAAAAATTATATATATATATATATATGTATATATGTATATACTGAAATTCACCTGCTCGTGTCTTTCAGTAAGTAGGAGGAAAGCATTCATCTGATAAATCGGGCAGGCAGTGGTAGGAAATTTGCTTGAAGAAGCTGAATCCAAGGATGTAATGCTTAAACAGAGATCTGTAACTAAAGGGGCTCAATCCCACTTAAAATTTTGCCAGAGTTATTTAGAATAAACAAGGTCGGTGGGTTTTTTTGGCCTTTTTTTGTTTGTTTGTTTTTTTGGTTTGGTTTGGTTTGGTTTGATATAGTTTGGGGGGTTTTTTTGTGTTTTTTTTTTTTTCTGCAGAGAGGAGACCATGAAATTATGTGAGCTGTGGCTGCTCAGGAAAATATCTACGGTCCAAACGTCAGCAAAAACTGAAAAAAAAAAAATCTGGCTACAAAGGGTTAACACCCAGTGACATGAACTTCCAGACAGGCATCAAAATCCTCGGAAAAGGCAACAAAGGGAGGCAGGAAGCTAAAACCTGCTCAGGACACTGAGATGTCTCTGTGGGTATAAATACATACATGGGCATGCCTATAAGGATTTATCCTCCTGACAGGATGCATTATGTAAAAACATTCTGATGTGGCTTTCACTGCTGTATGAACAGCCATGTTCTCATTGATGTGTTTATTTCCCTTGGTTTCAATATTTTGTTGCTATTTCAGTTTAGACACCAACACTGTGGAGTTTCCACAGCATCCCAGGATATTCTGGATAAGAGTTTTTTCTTTAGTACCAATTATTTATTGTGGTAAATTATAATCACACATTTATAAATATGTGATTATTTATTTTCTAGTTGCATGACATGTGTCCATGGACTCTCCCTTTAGTTTTGGCTCTAAGTGCTTTGGTACACACTGTCAACAGCTCTTGGCACTGATTCCCTGGGCAGGGCAATTGTCCAGTTGCTGTCTGGGAATCAGCCAGTTGGGGTTGAAATGAACTTTCACCACCTACAGCTACTCCAAGCAGCCCACCTAGGGATTTCAGAATAGTGGTTGGAAGCAATCACTCTGAGCTCTCCATGCAGTCCTTACAGGTCTTGTAATTAAATGTTTACTATTACTTTAGACTATTTCTACTTTTTATGTACGAATAGTGGCATGTCCTTGCACACATCTGTTCCTTTTGGAGGGGTCAGTTTCCCAGTCTGGTTCATCTTTCTTGCTGCTTTGATAAATAAAGCTGGAATAGCAACAAGGTGCCCTGGCACGTGGCTGCCAGGCCACTGAGCTGAGCCAAAGGTGTTCTCCCTTTCCCTACATCCCTTTGTCTCCTAGACTTTTTTTGTGTCCTTGGTGTGAATGTCACCTGCACCTACACTTTTAGTTTGTTAACTACGTGATTTATATGACAATGTAATTTTTTAAAAGTGTGGGGTTTTTTTTAAAAAAACATTTTTCTTTCTAAACACGAAAAAAATAAAACTCATAGCCCAAAAAGATGAAGTAAGTTGAAGCTTTACTTGTCAGATGAGTAGTTCTGCAGCTGATGGCAGGTCCTACTTCCAGAATTTTGCAGTGAGTACAAACAGGCTCTACAACACCAGGCAATTCATGGGCAGCATTGCACACCCTTGCAGACACGGACATCGGGATTTAAGGGGCGTTCCTGACTTTTGTGCCGTTTTTCCTGACTCTTTTCTAAGCGTGGTCTTTTTTCTGTGCCTTTTCCTCCAGAGGGCAGTACCTTCATAAATGTAGAATGGATAAAAACCTGTGTTGGGGGAGAGGGTTTTAGGGGAAGAGTGAATTGCTGCATTGCCTGGTGCTAGTGATGCCTCAGGTTTAACTTTTATATTTTTCAGATTCTGTACGGCTTTAGTATGTAGTTCTGAGATTCATATTAGGGGATGGTGAGCTCTCTTCACAGAGTAGGGAGACAAAACAATTCCTTCTCTAGCTGGGGACCAAGGACAACTGATCCAGACCTCAGGCCCAAGAGCACAAACAATGGTGGAATGAAGAGAGAAAAACAAGAAGGATGGGACTTCATAATCTAAAGTTATAACTGCACAATTAACTCCAATATGCAATGGACCAGAACTTATAAAAGTGAGAGACCCCGTAACCAATTGTCCATTTTGTGACCATTTTGGGTCCACATTGGGTGCAGCCCTGGCTGGGCTCTTGTGCTGCCCAAGGTGGATCCATTGAGGCCTCCTAATAAATCCCTACTTTATTCTTTAGCTCTGTCTAGTCTCTGTTCTAGGTCAGCCTTCTCAAGGCATCACTA
Organism: Dicaeum eximium; assembly: GCA_013396995.1. Taxonomy (NCBI): domain Eukaryota; kingdom Metazoa; phylum Chordata; class Aves; order Passeriformes; family Dicaeidae; genus Dicaeum; species Dicaeum eximium. The sequence goes on from VWZP01000494.1 coordinate 447,206, forward strand.
GGAATGACCCAGGGAGGGGTGCTCTATGAACACGCTCACCATGCTGCTTTTAGGAATCCCAAGCTCTCCAGAACAGTGCTTCCATGTTTCCACTTCTGTAATGGGACTGTCATTTGCCACTTCTTTTTCTTCATCTCTGAGCACTTAGGGGCTGAGATGGGATAGCAAAGCAAGTGGCTTCTGCTGAAGAATTTCTAGAGCTGTCTTTATGGATCAAGTGACAGATACTTAAAAGAAAAAAGTGACAGATCTTCTGAGTGAGCCAACATATTTGTGTTAAGAGCTGCTGAAAAAAACTGAGCTCACAGGAATGAACAATACCACTCTGTAGTACTGAATCATGAGGGGTAAGTTCTTCCACCCACAAAATAGGTTTTTACACTTCAAAACTCCCAGCCCAACTTATTCTAATTTTAATGGCTATCAAACAAGATCTTATGATAACTGTCAAATTAAAATTTAGTTGTTGCCATGTTACTACTCTGCCTTTAGAAGCTGAGTAAAGCTTCAGAGGCTATGCAGTTTTTGTCTGACAGAAATGAAGCCTCATAAATCACCTTGCAGTATGAGTAGGTAGGCAGAAGAAAAGAGATCAGAGTTGGTTATGCAGAGCCACAAGGGAAAGCACAAACAGAGCTGGGAAGAGGACTGATGAAGCAGCCATGCTGTGTTTCCTGGCCACACTAAGACAAGGGAATAAACTATAAAGTTTTTGTATAGTGTAAGCATTTATACAAAACAACAAAAAAACCCTCTGGTTGCATCTCCACGGGCAGCCTATCCCCTAACAGCTTCGGGACTGAGACCAGTCCTATCCCTCAGGAAAACTGAAAGCCTGGCCCTGGCTTGCACAGCCTTGCATCCATTGCAGTAGAGCCCTTTGCTTAGTGATACCTCACTGCCACACAAACACACTTGTGAGCCTGGCTTAGCAGGGACTGCTGGGCTGCCTATCTCGTAGCAACTGGGTTTATTGACCTGGGTAACGTCAGCAAGCCTCACACCACAGAATAATGTTCTTGGGAACTGCTTCTGGTCACTGGTGACACTCCTAATCCTTTGGAGCTAGGGGCAGGAACTCCCTGGCCCCATATAAACAAGACCAGCTGAAATGTGCTGAGGAAATGTCCTGTCCCAGGGGCAGCCAAGAGCCTCCCTGTTCACACACACTGATTTGGCAGGGTGGTACCATTAAGAAGTTATTGTTGGATATGAATGAACTCACCCTACTCTCCTGCAATGCTCCTTTGGGAAATACAAGCCCCATTTAAAATGGAAATGTGTGACACTTGCACTTTTGAGTTCTAATTTCTTAATACTGCAGGATAAAGTACAGCCTCCTTAGCAATATGCTGTGTCCTTTCCTCCCCCGCATTCCCTTCTGGGTAAGGCTGTCAGAAGCTTGTGGAAGAGGAGCAAGTCCAAATTGCAGTGTCAAATCCCAGGCACTTCATTAAAAGCACATGAAACCTCACTTCTCCTCTTGCCATTAGAATCTCTAAGAGCTTCCACAGATGGCTGCAGAGCCTCTGCAGTGTGAGTCTGGGGTGTCCTGCAGAGTGGTGTTTTCCCAAGCCTTCACAGGATGAGATCCTGCCTTAGACCAGTAATGGGAAGCCAGGAGCTGTAGCAGAAACCTGCTCTGTGCCCTTCTGCTCCCAAATCTCCTCCCTCAGCCCTAATGGAAGCCTGGTATTCAGAGTGAAAACACACCATTAGCTCTGCAGCCATTCTTTCTTGGACACTGCCCAGCAAACAATTCCCTGGAGGAGTAGAAAGCTCCCAACTTTTTCCCTCCCAAAGGGTAGAAGGCAATGACAGAGCCTCGTATCCATAACCTACCTCCTGACTTTTACCACTGCTCATTCTGCACTCTCCTCTGGTGCCACTTACCTGCCCTTCATTATTGCCCAAGTAACAGCATGGATATGCTGCAAATACTCTGCTCTGGAGCTGGTAACACAAACAGCAACAACAACTCTTCATACACCCTGGCTCTCTGCTGCAGTGCTAGAAGTAATGCCTTGAAATATCACATATCCCATGAGAACACTGAGGTGGCTTTTTCTAGAAAATAAAGCTCTTAAAAAAGAGGTTCCAAACTAATTAAGCAGGCTAAAGAGAGAGAAAAAAACCCACAAAAATATAAAGAGCTCTCCTGAGCACTAGAAATCCTTCAAATAGGGGAAGTAACAAACCAAAAAATGTAAAGGATGTAAAGGCAAACTTGCTGTAAAAAGAATAAGTGAAAAAGTCATTGTAGCCTTCCATTGGGTTATTGACATTCTAACCCACTATTAATGAAAAAAGTCCCAGAATGGCTGTCACAGGGCAGGGAAATTAGGATGATTTCAGTGGTTAAAAGTAATCTTAAGTGTACAGAATTTATTGCTAAGGGTCACAGTAAATCCAGAGAGGGCACGACAGTGGGTGAGATAGGTGAAGCTAGGAGATGAGAGTCAAGCTCTTGTGGCCCTGAGCTGCAGTGAAAGGTTTAATGCTGTTCATTTACCAGACTTGGAGGGATAATTTCCAGATGAATTGGTGCATCTGCACTGGTCTGGAAACAGTGTACATTAAACACTGATACTTGATCACAGCTCTGCCTCCTCTCAGCTTCTTCACAGTTTGGGAGGGAGTCTGCCTCCATCCTGCTTGGAATCAGTGTAAGAGTATTCAGTGGGCAGAAGGATGGAATCAGATTGTCATTCATCTCTAGACAGTATTAAAGGAGAGTCTAAGGCACAACTCAGGCACTCTCAATAAACCACAGTATAAAAATGTTTTATAGATTTTATATTTAGATATTAAAGCTTTACAGAGTCATTTGATTGAAAGAGATACAAGCTTTTGAGAGACACCTTTGGTATATAATTTTTCCTGCATTTAGTCAGTCACTAACATTATCTACAGTAGGGCTATGACACATAAAAAATAACATGTTAATAAATGATGGGGGGGGAATTGAGAGTTACATAAAAACTCCATGCTGGTTATGTTTGTTTGATGTGTATCTTGTTGTAGTTCACTCATGTAGTTTTTTTTTTTTCAACTATATTTCATGATTCTTTGGCAGCAAATAAAAAGAAAATAGTAGTACACAAAAAATAAAGTACACAGATAATTCATTAATACTTCAGATGGAAAAAAAGGCTCATTTTATTAAAAAAGGAAAAGCTCAATTTATTATGAAATAATATTTATTTACAGGTATTATACATTTTTAGAAAATAATAAAATTGTATTCTAAAATGCTTTATTTATTTTTATTACTTATCTGCTTGTACAAAAGAAGCAAATACACTGTCTTCTTGTTCTAGCAGAATCTCAGGCTTATCATATTCCAAAATAACCCCTCTCTTCATTACAATAACCAAATCTGAATTGAGGATCGTGTGCACACGGTGCTGAAAAACAAATAAACAAAATGCCAGGATAAGACAGACTTCCACAAATTAATTTTCCTATCAAGTTCAAGTTTGATTAAGGCTACTTATCCTACTTTTCATCCTAACTTCAGTGTAAATACTGCAGATAAATATACAGACCAAGAGCCAGGTGGATACTCAAGTACCTAAAAAATACACTGGTAATGAGTATGAAGAGTCCTACGAGTTCCCTTTAGAATGTCCCCAGCCCATGGTCCTGCTCCCAAGTGCAGCCAAAAGAAGGCAGCCAGGCAGAGTAGGAGCTGGGCAACTGAGTGTGGAACTGCCTGAGGGAAGTTGGGAATTCTCCCAGTCCTGGATTACACCTGGGTCTGGGGTGGTGCCTGACCTTGGTGTGGTTTGGCTATTTAGAAAGCTGATCTAGTCAGTTCTACAAGACTTGGGCCATGCCTTCTCTTGGGCTTTCACAATCTTTTTGCATCCATAGCCTTTGGAAAAGGCTTCCCCATAGTTCCTCCCCACAGTGTGAAGAAGTACTCCCTCTTCTGTGTGCTCAGAGTTCCACCTGATGCCCCTTGCCTCCTGACTTGGCAGACCTCTCTCACATGTCCCCACATTGTCCTTCTTCCAGACAGAAGAGCCCCATCCTGCTCAGCTACTCCCTTCCAGGAGCAAATCCAACTCCTCCAAAATCACCCTGTGCTTCTCAGCATTTCTCAGTTGTAACTTGTTGTTCTGGGCATGAGGAGACTGGAACTGCACACAGTATCCAAGGTATGTGTGAAGTATGGACTTTGAGAAGTATGGATGTCTTGTTTTCTAATCACCTTTTTTATTTCTTTATCCATACCACATTTTTCTATTCTAACTCAAGCATTACCTAAATAAATAGCATGCATTGTTTCCAACTTCTTTTTAAATAAAATACTTCAGTAATTTCCATAATCCCTGTCAGATTCAATCTCCTTTGCTGCTTCTTTTAGCTTTTTTCCCCCTTACCATTTATTTTTGGGTCTAGCTTTTTGCAAGCCTCGTCATATTGACAGAATTCCACTTTTTCATGTTAACTGTAACTGCATGGGATTTTTTTGGATCTGCATCACTCCCACAGGAATATTTAATCTCAGAATATTATGGTTGCTGTTACACAGTTTCTCTTCACCCATAAGGTTCCTAATCAAGTCTTGGGCATCCTCAGTATCAAAACAACTCTTGTATTTCGAATCCACCAAAACCAAGCCCGATTTTCCATAAAATAATCACTGATGGCATCTACAAATCTCATATCTTTTCCAGTTTCTATGACATTTATCCAATCCACAGGCAGGGGCAGGGGACTAAAATATCACATTGCAGTTGAATTTGCTGCCCTTGTCTGATCTCTTTCAGTGTAACACAATCAGTGCTGCCACCCTGGTAATTGTGAGTAACACAGAAGATAATAGAGAGCCAGTACTATAACTCCTACTGTTCCTACTCTTCCTAAACAGAAATTAGGAATATATGGCTTTTTCTGGGGAAAAGAATCCACCAAAACCAACACAAAAACCCACACCTCAAAACCAACACGAAGAAAAAACACCCCCAAAACCACTACCCTTCCCACAAGCCCCCTGGGTTATGTTTCTACTGCAGAATGTTTTGAATATAAACCCACCTGCTGCAAACTACATTAACAATTGGAAGTAAACACAAATAATCAAAGTAAATTTATTCCAAAATGTTGTTTGAACTGTGCAGTTTAAAACTCACTAAGAGAGTAAAAGAATAACAAAGCTTTTTCAGCCTGTCCCCAAACAAACTGAACAAGATACATAAATGCAGAATACAATGAAAATCTCAATTTTCACGCAGAGAAATCAGGAAATATCATGGTTATGATTCCTTTGCTTTTTTATAATGACACACACACACGATAAATCAGGTCTTCTATTGTACATTTGCTAGGTGAAAATAAATGATGCTCAGAGATTCCTGAGCATAGGTTTTTTGTGTTCAATTTTTAAATGTTAAGAAGCATACTGACTTCATTTCACCTCCCTGAAATGTGTATTTACTTGTCCTTAGTTAAATTATTATTTTAGCTTGATTAAATGTATTCTTGTATTTCATAGTAGTCAAAATATATGGCATTTTAAATTAGCTTAAAATGGGAAGCAGAAGATAGAGAGCATACTTAGATGATGTACCTTTACAGGTAATCTGACTTAGCATAATGCAACCCATTTAAGAAGCCACTCTTATGAATTTAAGTAAGAAATTTAAAAACTGAAAAGAAAGCTTACATTTAAACACCACTTAAAGAAAGAAAAAGATGAATAGCCCAATTAACACATTTATTAACACATTTATTAACACTGCCAAGAAGTGACTGTGGGGTGTTTCTGATCCTTGTTTGCGTGAGAATGGCAGCAGGGACTGTACTTACTGCTATTGTAACCACAGTACGGTCAGCAAACGCAGTCATGACCACCTTCTGCAGAATGTTCTCCTAGGGAAGGAAAAACATGTGGTGCTTTTCAAACAACAGAAGCTGCATGATAAACACAGACACTAAGAAGGCTTCAGTAACCACTGACTATTCCATGCTGTTATTTATAATCCATTGCAGAAGTGAAAAATTAGCTACGTGTCCCAACCAAGCCAGAGCCTGGTCTCTCCTGCTATTGCCACTGCCTCTGGGGCTCAGCAGACACAGAGCTGTGCTCTGGCCCCAAACTCCTGCTGTCCTGGCCTCAGTTTTGCAGAGAGGAAATCCAAGGTGAGCTCTGGGTGCTGCCAGGCTGCCCGTGCCAGCGCCTCTGCGGCGCGTCCTTCACCCCACGGCACCCCAGGAATGTTCCAGCACAAGGGGGACATCTAACACCGAGGGGTGGCAGGGACAAGCAAGGGACCGTGCTGTACCTGGCATATTTAACAGTGGAGATGATATTTAGGATGGCCTTAACGTGCATAGCTCTCACTCAGCAAGTACTCATCCTTTGCTATTTAGGAGACAACGCTGCATTCCAAACTGCCCGGAGGTGTCAGGAGCACAGACACCTCCATTGGCTCTTAGCTGCTCTTTAGAGAAGTATTCCCAAGGAGGGACTCTATCCTCAATGCACCAAAATTCAGAATGTGTTTTAACTGGGCTGCATGCACTAGAGTTCCCTTACTGAAGCTCAAACACTAACATTTTACTGAACTAAAAATTGTAGCTGTTCTAACAACCCCCTTTTCTTTCCACTGTAAGTGAACAACATAATTCTAATTATGTTCTTTACTTACAGTGGAAAGAAAACTAACCTATTTCCTGTAACAACATAACAGATGCAAAAAAAATGTACTATTCTTTTTGGCTAGAACCCAGTCACTGCAGTATTACTGAGTGCTTAAGCATCTGCCTAGAAATTCCAGGCAATTAATGCAATAGATCCAGTATGTCTTTTCTGTGTCTGAGTTTATTTCCTGGACTCTACTTTCAAGCCCTCTAACTTCCTAACTTGTCCTGCTAACCATGCTGGGAAAACTTGTCACTTGCCAATTCACCCTTCACTGACCATATCCCAGCTGACCTTCCCAAGCTTTGTTTCCTTTAGAAAATCCCACTGCCAATTAAAATAATATGCTTCATTTTCCTAATGCAATCAGTTCTGGAATAACTATTCAATCCCTAATAAAATAGTTTGAAAGCTCTTTAGATTTGCTAGCAGTGACTCACAAGTACCTGGTCTTGTAAATATGTCTGCACTAAATATGGTGTAAGCATACTACAGAATAGACAGAATTGCTTTCCACCTTTTTTTTCACATACCAGTTGTCTCCCCCTCAAGGAAAAAAAAATCAGAAGCACTTCACACTCACTGTTGCCATGTCAATAGATGCTGTGGCTTCATCCATGATGAAGATGCTTGTCTTCCTCACAAAAGCCCTTGCCAGGCAGAACAGCTGCCTTTGGCCCTGGCTGAAGTTTTCACCCCCTTCTGTGACTATTGCATCTGGAAGTGATACAGCAAAATCAGTAAGGTCAGATCAGAATAGAGCATATGCTTGGAAAACAGTGTCTCACTTTCAGTGTAAAGTAATATTTCCTAGGCCTACAGCTGCTGGTGACACATTTTTGCCTGCTTATTTCCAGTGTTCAAAACAACCAGTACTTTTGCCTCACTGTATTCTCTGTATCTGTTAGACATCAAAGTAGCTGAGGATGTTCAAGAGTGAGTTTCTCTGAAACATGTACAGTCTAGGGCACTGCACCCCCAGTCAAACCAGCATCCATCACTTCTCTACCCTAGGGCTGTATAACTTACCATTTTAAGGGGGTTTATTGGTGGATTTTTGTTTTATGTTAGGTGTTTGGTGGGGGTTTTTTGGTTTGGTTTTTTTTCTGCACAGCCAAATGATTCACAGCTTGAAGATTTAGAAATCTTCCTCCTTGGACATGACTATTGGAAAATACAAAGAACGTGTTCTAGGTAACACCTGACTTGTCGACAGCTTATTTGAATTCACACGACCTGTAAACCTCAGTGCTTCATAACAAAGATATATTGAAATAAAATAATTTTACCTTTGACTTGAAAGGAAAGAGGATTCTGCCCCCCAGGTACAGTTGGTAAGGAGTTACACAGATACAGGACATCTGCCTGTAGGCACTTTTTGTCACCTTCCACAAACTTTCAAAGCTCTTTCTTCATCAACTACCCTTCTAATAAATAAGTGTGAAACAGGAATATTGTGAATTCTGGAAGCAATATTTTCAAAAAGAAGTCTCATTACCTAGGCCCCCAGGTAGTGCCTTCACCACATGCTTGAGCTGTGCTATTTCCAGTGCTTCCCAGAGCATGCTGTCAGTGCACTTCTTCTCAGGGTCCAAGTTAAACCTGCAGCGGAGGTAATTCAAGAACATCAGTCAACAGCAACCCCTGCAATGGATTTCTTCTTTTAATGTGCTTAGAAACAAACCTGCAGATAATCAGAATAATGTGCTGAAGGCCTGGCCCTGATTCTGATCTATCACTGGTATAAATCCACTGAATTTCCCAAACTTAATCAACGTTTATGCCAATGTGATTAAGATGAAAATTTGACTGTCAGTTGAGCAGAAAGGGAAAAGCTTCCTATTTTGTGGCTATCTTTATGGCTTTGGAATTTATTTTGTTCTGTATAAACTAAAGAAATCTCATGTTTTACTAGAAAAAGCTGTGACTATACTCAGTCTAAATTAACATTCAATTTTAACAAAGGCCAAAATTCCACCCTTCCTCCTTTTAAATACAATGTCTCTTCGTTCTTCACTGCTATAGAAATGTTAACAGAATAATCAAGCTTCATAGTGCATTATGAAATTCAAATCTTCACTGCAATTCAAAAAATCTTGGATTTATGAACAGATGAACATTATTTTAGCTTGCTGTGGCCCAGAAGTGACAGCAACAAATGTGAATCTCGCATCATATTACATTAACATATAGAATGACAATAAAAGATTCAACAGTGCATAACACTAGTTTTACATTTTACTCCTGCTGTATGAGTTGTGAAGAATGCTGGCATAAATGCATTTCCTAATAGATTAATTAATAAAACAAACCAATACAATCACATCATCTTCTGATGTGAATGAATCATGGTCTATTCAGGCATGTCCTGAAGCCTGTGTCCTTCCCAGTGAACTCTAATCACTTATGTAGAAATTAAAACTGCAGGTGATGTAACTGTGCACTGAGGACTGTGCTCTTTCTTCCTAAGGTAAATGACATAGACGCAGGGAAGGACATTTGTTGGAAACTAGAACTTTTAGCCACTGCTTCTACTGCATCATCTTCTCAGAGAAGTGGGAAGAGAATGCAAAAAAAAAAAAAAAAAAAAAAAAAAAAAGAGCTAAGGTATTTGGTGCCACAGATGAAATGGCTCAGAAGAAACACATAGAGAGGCTTCAGGATAAAATAGCCTAGGGTCCCAGTATTTCTCCTGTTGTTCTTTTGCTTTCTCTCTGTCTGCAGCAAATTTTTAGTCTGCATTTTTTACATCTCATATTTTAAAGCAGACAGATGAAAACTGATGTAGGAGTAAGAAGGTTTCAAGAAATGCTGGGTGGTTATGGGCATTTGATCGGTGAGCTAAACTGATTACTGGATCCTGGGGGAATAAATATTGGCTTTCCCTGTTTCCCAGGCATGGGATGTCTTCTGCCAACAGTGTCCTGTCCGGGCTCAGGCACGGGGAAAGGTTAGTCTGGCATGGGTGAGTTAAAAGCACAGACAGAAGGCAGTGATGTCCCTATTCCAGCTGAGGAGACTGGAATTGAACAGCTTGGTAGAAAAGTCATTATTTAGTACAATTACAACATATAATTCATATTGTATGACATAAAAGCAATTACACGTTTTTTATTTATGGCTGGTGCTCAATACTTACCGGATTGTTCCACTGAATAAAATGGGATCTTGGAGAATGATTGACAGCCTGGATCTCAGTGTCTGCAAGGGCAGCTTTGCAATATCTATACCATCAATGATAATCCTCCCTATTCAAAAGAAAGAAGTGTGTTTATTGTGCCACACAGCTGCTGGCAAAGACATGGCTCAATTCCAGGCTGAAAGGCAGTACAGCAGGAACAGGCCTTGTACCACACAGCACCTTCTTCACTAAAGAAACATACTCTGACCAAAAGGCAAGCACAGCCTCCTTGAGACTGAGCTCAGCTGGAAAGCATACAGAGTGGATCTGAAGTACCTTATGAATGATTAGGTACACTACTTAACTGCTTGACCAGTGTACATCTATCAAACAACAAGGTCAGACATTACTTCAATCAGGGATTAATTACCAGGGGCAACAAGCCTTTCAGAAAGCCAAACTACTGTTGAGCACTATGAAATCTCATCTCTGAATACAACTGTCTGTCTCTGCACAGGGACTCTGTGGGTGCTGTGGCTGGGAAACAGGCTGACATCTTTCTGAGATGCACCCAGTGAGGCATATGGACACGGCACACAGAGCAGGAAACATGGCAGGAAATTCCAGGACAGCAGGCCAAGCTGCAACCCCCAGTTGCTGAGTTTTCTGGACCTGGTGGATCCCAGCTGTGCCTTGAGCACAGCTCCTTCATTACACTTTAACACCTTGCCCCTTTATGCTTTGCTCCTACTGTTGTGATTTAACAGCACAAAAGGCTGTTGTTTGTCACTCTTGGACTTCTGCTTCTATCAAGCAGAATTTTTATTGATCTGGCTTATGAATGGCACAGCTGTTAGGTGACACATGCTATCAGCTTTAAACAGGGCCAGGGAGTGTGTCCTGCAGATTTGGAAATCACACTTCACAGCTGTTGCTGTTAAGGCAAAGACTACCAAAGAACCTCCAGGAGCTAAGCTTGAGTGACACACAAAAGTGTTATCTTACCCTCAAACGTGTCAACCATTCTGAAAAATGCAAGAGAGAAGGAGGATTTTCCACTGCCTGTTCGGCCGCAGATCCCAATCTGTGACACAGAAAGCAGATGAGCATCAGGCAGTGAAAATACAGGAAATGGGTAACATCTGTACTTGACACTTCAGATGAGAGGGTGGAGGAGCTGTTCTGATTCACATGATCCCCTTCTCCTCCTGACAGATCAGTCAAACTGAACAGAACCGCTGTGTTCACTTTTTGTCTTTTAGAGGTCTGAGCATTTAAGGATAAATCAAGGCCAGTCCTATAATAGGAACAATAGGAGAGTGGTAATGTGGGAATGAAGACAAGAGAGTCATCTCAGAAGGATGAAAAGTAGGTCTAGCACTGTAAGGGCTCACTGTCACTTCTTTTGGCATAGGAGGGCACAGGGATACTGAGAGGGGGGTGTTTACCTCAATACACCAAGCTAAGAATCCCCCAGACTCCTTTCCAGTGCACTACATTCTTTCAGAGAAAAAAATCATCTGTAATTCAGTCATCAAAGCATTCTGTGGTATGTTTTAACTCTGATTTATGTTATGTGCTAGTCTAAAGAGCTTCTGAGAACCCCTGCAGTTCTTTACCTTTTGTCCTGGTGAGATGTGGGCATTGACATGTTTTAGCACTGGCTTTAAGTTGCTGTCATATCGGACACTGAGGTTCTGGATTTGGATCTCCCCTCTGTCTGGCCAGTTCTGGGGAATCTGTGAGGAAGCTGTACCACGAGCACAGGGGGAAAAAAACCAACATCAACCCTCTTATAATAAATTAGTTGGTTCATTAGGTGATTTACTACATTTTTCATGGCAATACACTGCAAAGTCATTAAAATTTCAGCAAGCTCTTTCTGCATGCTGCACAAAACTGCACTTACAAAGGAGCCCTTCGTAGTTTTCAGCTTCTGTTTTGAGAAGGCCATTGATTCTTTTCACTGCCCCCAGCTGGATCTCCATGTCAGCCAGGTTACGAACCATCCAATTCAGATAGTTAGACACCTGATGTAAAGCAAATACACAACTGAATCCCAGATTTTTAGTAGTTTGCATCACTTGACCAGCATGCAGTTTATATTCCTACACAGGAATGCCTCAGTAAGTGGAAGTTGTGAACAGACTGGATGGTACAACACCAACAGGGAGGCAACAATGACTAAAGGTTACATTTCCTAACTGCAGTGCACAGATACCTTGGTACCATGGAGATCTTATCTACACCAACAGAAAATAGGGTGGGGGAACAATAAAGACAGGTGAAAAGACATAATTTTGGTTACTTAAGCTTGGACAATCTAGAATGACAAACCAGGGCATAGTTATAACTGATGCACTGAAAATGTATTCTTCACAATGCAAGACGATATAAAAAATCATGATGCAACTGGTCCATGTCTCATTGACATATTTGAACTAACACCTCGATGAGATTTGATCTCAAAGCTGCAGAAAGCATAGACTCAAATATGTCAACCATCACATGTGAACTGAAGTAAACACATGGTTTCAGTGATGTTACAGTACCCACTATAGATGTACAGACACCTTCAATCTTCCTGTTCATCTTTGTGCCCTGAGAAATTACAAAAAAATGTTTGGGAGAGACAGAAAGGATCCTGAGATTCTTACCATAAGAGCATAGGTTAGTCCCAAGCCTACAAGTCCTGAAGTGATTTTATTATACAGGCAACTGGTAATAGAAGTGACAGCTGCTATGAGTACCACACATGCTCCAATGTACTCCTGAAGGAACATGAATAAGCTCCATCATTATAAGTCTACAAAGGATTAAAAAGTTCTCATAACTTTTATGAGAACAAAACATAACTTTTATGAGCACACCAAGTAACAAACCCATTGCAGTTTTGAAACACAGGCACAAAACCCCATGGAACTCCATACAAACTCTACCTAGGAACCCATTTTTACTGCTTTTAGCAGGGCTGTGCAGGGGAAGTCAATACAGATACCTTAAGCATGTAATGGAGGTGGCTGAAATCATGCAGCTGATGTTACCTGGGATAGAAGAGAAATGCTCATGTATCCCATCTCTGTGGCTGATGATGAACTGCTGGGAGGCTCTGCTCTTGCTGCTGTGTTCCTACCATCCATAACTGTTCAAACAAGCCTTTCTTGCACAGCATGCACCTATTGCCTTAAGGGCCTTTTTCTGCTTTAATTTAAATCATTGGTGATTTGACTTCCCACAGACAATTCTTTGAGTAAAATTGTGTAACAGGATAGAAAACAAACTCTGTAGGAGGGAAACTCATTTGTCTGTGTTTGAACTGTTTAGTAATACAGGCATTGATCAGAATTAGGGACTTCAGGTGGTTTAGGCCTGAACATATAATAGGGTAATAATGTTGTATTCAAGTCATACCCAATACCTGAAAGGGACTAGCCAAAGGTACCAGTTAAGAAGGAGTCCAACATGGAGCTATAGAGTGTGACATGAAAAATGAATTAACATACACTTAGCACATCTAAAAGAAGCCCATGTTACCAGAACAGCATTATTACACCTGCATTTAAAATTGCAACATAACATTCGACAACATAAAATTTCTTGACTTGCTTCTTAGAGAATTATTTTTAATAAACCATTTCTCTTGCCAGACCATTTCATTGAGCAGAAAACATGTCACTGAATATCTCTGGTGTTCTTCAGATGACCCCAAAACAGACTCAAAGTCATCTACATCCTTCTACTCATTAGGAGAGCTTCCAAGACGCTGAAATGTTCCTAGGGAGCCACAAGGCAGAGGCTGCTGACNGCCATGCGAACTTCCAGCCAGCGATTGGCTGCTGTGAGGAAAAGGGAGGCAATGTTGTTGGAATCTGTGTATTCAAGAAGTTTTTGTCGGAATTTGGCTTCATACCTAAAAAAAGGAAAAAAAAAAAGAAANAATGTTGTATTCAAGTCATACCCAATACCTGAACTAAATTAGCCAAAGGTACCAGTTAAGAAGGAGTCCAACATGGAGCTATAGAGTGTGACATGAAAAATGAATTAACATACACTTAGCACATCTAAAAGAAGCCCATGTTACCAGAACAGCATTATTACACCTGCATTTAAAATTGCAACATAACATTCGACAACATAAAATTTCTTGACTTGCTTCTTAGAGAATTATTTTTAATAAACCATTTCTCTCGCCAGACCATTTCATTGAGCAGAAAACATGCCACTGAATATCTCTGGTGTTCTTCAGATGACCCCAAAACAGACTCAAAGTCATCTACATCCTTCTACTCATTAGGAGAGCTTCCAAGACGCTGAAATGTTCCTAGGGAGCCACAAGGCAGAGGCTGCTGACACTGACTGACGTGGTCCCAGAGTGACATGCTGGCTGGTAGCACAGCTCAACTAGCTCTGGTCACTCTTCACACACAGAGGGGCCAATGTGACCCGTGAAAACTATTCCTGTCTTGGAAAAACAGCTGCAGGCTACAGGGAAAACTCATACCCCATTCAGGGTCCAGGATGGGTTGGGCTCATTACAGCCAGAGAGGCACAGAGGGCAAAGGTAGAGCTTTGAGATGAGGCTGGAAAACTGTTGGATGCCTCATCAGATTACTTGGAACAAAGTCAAAAATTCCTTGTATAATAATAATAATAATAATAATAATAATAATAATAATAATAATAATAATAATAATAATAATAATAATAATAATAATAATAATAATAATAATAATAA